>VZTO01005377.1:31479-50315 GCA_013400615.1 Syrrhaptes paradoxus | reverse complement strand
TGGATGTCAGTCTCTTCTCCCAAGTAACAAGTGACAGGGTGAGAGGAAATGTCCTCAAGTTGCACCAGGGGAGGTTTAGGCTGGATATTAGGACAAATTTCTTCACTGAAAGGGTTGTCAAGCACTGGAACAAGCTGCCCAGGGAAGTGATTGAGTCACCATCCCTGGAGGTATTTAAAAGATGTGTAGATGTGGTGCTTAGGGACGTGGTTTAGTGGTGGACTTGGCAGTGATATGTTAATGATTTGACTCTATGATCTTAAAGGTCTTTTTCAGCCGAAATTATTCTATGATCTTATAACTAGGAATACTTCATCAATTCAGAACAATTAATGGTATGTTAGCTCAATACATTTAATCTGTAATAGAAGCTGCAGACCTTATGAAGAAATAAAAGTCAGGCAAAAATAGCAGAAAAATATATTGATTTGTCAGTAATTGATTTTTTTTAATAACTTTGTGAATCCTGCTCTCATTATGCCATTTCAGATTGATGTTTTGGGATATGTGTTTTTGCAACTAACTCATCTGTAATAGTCTCCAGAGCAGAGAGGTATGACTCAAAAAAAGATTTAAAAGCACCAAACAAAACTGAACTCATCATGATGACTTAGAAAACTATTCATATGTCATCATCATTGACAAAGGCCTAGCAGAACAATGGTGAACAATCCCCCTTCTTGGTGTTATCAGAGCTGTGCCATAATCTTTATGTGCCAAGAGGCTTTTCTGTATCTGACCTAGCTTGAACAGCTGGCCTGATTCCTCTGCAAGTCTTTACACATTACTTATGTGCTTTATATGTTATTTTGAAGATAATAACAGTTAAACTGGAGGCTCTTTGCATATGTGTATGTTTCATTGCAAATAGATGGAGGCTGATGTTTAGTGTTAATTATTAAATTGTTCACTACTATGATGAAGAAGAATTGCTTGATATCACTTTTTTATGATATAGAAATTCTGTTAGTGGCAGTCAAGCAAAACACCAAAGCATGTGCTGAACTCTGAATATGAAACACAGGTTGCAGTGAGACTCTTCACATGTTTAAAAAGGGGAAAAAAGGACTTGTGGGTTGAGATAAGAGCAATTTACTAACTAAACTACAATAATATTGAAAATAATAATAGATACAAATATATGAATGAGTGATACACAGTGATACTGCCCCCCACCTGATGACCAAGGATCAGCCTGTTCCCGGCTAATGATCCCAGAGCAGGGAGAGTCCCAAAACTGCACTCACGGAACATAGATAACATTCCAAGCATCCCAGACAGAGAGCTGACCAGGCGGGAGAGAAGGCCTTGGGAGAGCGACCACCTGGAGCGAGATAATCAGGAGCAAAAAGGGGACCTGGAACAAAAGGGACGATCTTCCAGAAGGTCCTTATCTATATACTGGGCATGACGTGTATGTTATAGAATAGATTATTGGCCACCGTGGGTCTCAATCCCAAACCTAAGAACAAATCCTGGGCTAGTAACTGGGGCTGTGCTCCCTCCCATCTTCTCCTGTTTGTGGACAGCCAGAGAAGCTGAAAGACCTTGGCAGGTGTGTAAACATCACTTTTTATCAGCTTTCTTCTGAGCACAAATCCAAAACACAGCCTCTTGCTGGCTATTATGAAGAAAGTTAACTCTGTCTCATCTTATCCCAGGATAGTATTTTAATGTAAGCTCTGGTGCATATTACAAAATAGCCCTGCTCAGTGCTGGAGAAAGCTGATTTTCCACTACTTGATAGGAGATTTTGAGGAGAGTCCTTGATTACGTCACTCAGAACCTCATGAGAGACTCTATCTACTGTAGCTAGAGCCTGCCTTATCCCCACAGTCGGGTAAGGTGTGCCTGGGGTTCTTGGCTTAGACAAGAAACATGTCTTTCTACCGTACATGCTTTTGCTGATGATTTTGGCCAAATATTGAGAAAAATGTAGCCCAGATTTGTCTACCACCTCTGTTTCAAATGCTTTACGTCAGAGAGTTACAGTGGCTTTTGGTGGTCATCAGGACAACTTGCATAAATGTGTATGGCATAACTTTGTATTCCCACAGTTACCATACAGTCTGTGGCTGACTCTCCTTGGTCCTGTCTCTGCTTACCTCACATGTCAACTACTAGAAATAGTCCTAGCTTTATTTCTGTTCTTACCAGTGTTGTCCATTGCCAGTCTGCACTCACAATTAAGCAAAGAAAAATCAATCAGGAGCTTGGCTGCACCTGCTTGCTGTGAAGCCTGTCCAGCTATCTCCACTTGGCTTGTCTCCTCCCTTCCTAGGGCTTTTAGGAATACATATACAAACTGGCTTAGTTTGGTACAGTAGAGGACACATGTGTAGGGAGTGAATACATTCCACATGCACATATTTGTACAGATTTGTGTATTAGTCTGTTTCCTTTAGCATAAATACTCATGCAGAAGACAAAATGAGTGACACCTGGAAACATACAAGACCTACTGGCTCTAGAGGTAATGGTTTCCCTCATTACACAGAAAGTTCATTGTGGTGATGGCTGCCACACCTCTGCTTCTATGATTATCCAGGTCTCAGTTACACTTGCACGTTCTCTGAATCAGCAACCTGGGCTACGGCCTTGCATCCAGTAGATGAAGCGATTAAAAAAATGAAGAGTGTAACCTGTGAAAGATTATCAGGTATGCACATATTTGGTTTGGCCTTGTTCCTCCTCGGTTCCAGGTTCTGCTCTCTCAGCCTGTCCCCTGCTTGCTCTTGGAGAACCACCTGTTGCTACTCTATGTGGCCATTGTCCTTGCTTTGGGATGCTTTAGATTTATCCTCTCTTCCATTGTTGCATGGGGGAGAAAGAGCCCTGCCCAGAACTTAATCCATCCAAATTAATCCTACCAAGTCAGGTGATTACTGTTGTGGGAACAAGCATGTAAAAAAAGGACTGCCTGCGAAGGTGGCTCAAGTACAGGGTGAGAGTTGAAATGGCTCAGGTACTGGGTGTTGGAAGGATGTGGTGGGCAAGTGCAAAAGCAATGATGAAGCTGTATAGCTTAAAGAATTTGTTTTCATGTGCTGGTTTTTATTGGGGATTTTCCTTTTAGAAAGTGGGCTGGTTTGTGTGTTTTGTTTTTTTTTTAATCCAGTTTACTGCGCATAATTTCTTGGTCAGATGATGGGTTTTGGTTCAGAAATCTGACAGGAAGGACAGAGAGTAGCCTTCTGTGAGTAAATACCTGTACTTCTTTGGGTCAAAATTATGTGTAAAGAACACATACATGCACACATATGAATATGTATAAATATATGTATGTGTGTAAGTGACAATTAACTTGGCCTACTTTTGTGAAAGTCCATGCAAGGAGAGGATTCTTAGCACTGCCTGTCTTTGACAGACCCCTCAGGTTGGGGCTCGGACAGCTGAGGTGTGGCTCCCCATGAAACTCCATGTTTCAAAATATTACAGGGTGGGCTAAGGACAGGTTCCTTTGCGACAAGTGCCATACTTGCCTTCCATATGAACCAACAACATAGAAAAGCACTCAGGGTGCTGCTCCTTGAGGCAGGGCTGTCGGAATTCATTCTTTGTGAGGAGAGCAAAGTGTGGAGTGAGGTGAATGAAGGTCTTTTGTCTTGAACAACAATAAGGGTTTTTTGAGGAATGAAAATGGTGTGACTTGCAAAATGTGGCTCATCCTCTGCCTATGTGACTTGGCCAAAGAGTCTTGGCCTTGATGGCATCTGTTCTCCTGTTGACTCCCTACCTCTTCGTGTGGACCCAAGAAAGTTGCATCCAATAATTTTTTGTGTGCTCTGTCTTGTGTGCTGGTTTTTCAAAATCTTGATGACTTGGTCTAGGGAAGACTGCTCTAGTACATTCCAGCATGAATTATACCCAGGAAAATGATGCAAGCAGGTCATAGTGACTGCTGGAGTGCTCTGGCCCGGGTCCTTGGGCAAACAGGTGCTTGTTTGCTAGCCATCCCTCTTAGGCTGCCAGCTACAGTGTGCACGTATGCCTGATGAAAGGCAGATAGCCAAGGTCAGTTGCTGGTCTTCTTTTCCTTTGGCTGTAAGTTAATCAAGTGGTAAGGGCCAGTTAAGTTGTGTGGTTGGTCCCATGATGCAGTTGTCAAAGGCATGGAGAACTCTAGGCAGGGACTTGTGGGAAGACAGCTGAAGGCCTGAGGGCATGTCAGGACATGTCTAGTGTGAACTCATACAGGGTGGACGAGAATGTGGGTAGCTGCCTACAGGCTGTGGTACGGATTGCCCTTGGTGGGAGAAACCTAAGCAAGTGATGTAAATGGCATTGTGATGTTCAGTTCCAAGGCTGTGGGCTACTGATTTTGGTGGATTTTGAACTGCACGACAGCCAGTGTGTCACTATAGAGTATAAAGGTAATTCATTTGCATGTGGTCCCATCAGCTGGAGGTGCTTAATGCCCATTGGAAAGCACATCCCATTAAATTCCTTTTAAAAGGAACCACATCAGTACACTAACCTTTATCCGTGAAATATTCCTTTGTTTTTTGCTCCAGATTTGGCCTTTGGTTTATGGAAGTCCAATTCATTAGATAATGATTAAAAACAACAACAAAATCTCTTCTTTAAAATAATCATAATTTCACAGTACCTACACTTTAAGCAGAACTTGTATTCTGTATTTCTATGTTTTGAAAGGCTGAAAGGCCTCATCTCACTGTTTTGAAAGTTAAAGGGAGATTGCCACTGGGCAGTGAGCATGATAAATGTATCATTTGCAGGTACATCCATTTTCTATCTGATCTATTTTTTTCTCTGCTATTTAAAAAGTAAATGAATGGGAGATCAGAACTACAAAGGAGTTAACACACCAGTCTAGGGTAAAGCTTTATCTGCCTACCAGGCTGCCATGGCTCACAATAAAGTGAAGCTTCTCTTTCTACACAAACAGTTTTAACAATTTGGAAGCCTTTGTAGGCCAAGCTATATAGGGATGCAAGTATTGCTAGGCAGAAATCTTAATTTCAATCATATGCAAGGCCTGCAGTGTTAACATTCATAAGGATTTTGTGAATAGGAATCAAGAGGAAATTACCTACTTCTTATCAGTAGTCACTATTTCCTCTGTCTGTCAAGAGGGTTGGGGGAGAATATTTGGTATCTTTATTATTAAAATCTCATATTATTTCTTTTGTAGACTTTTGGAGTGCATGTGTTGTGTTACAGCACAAAGAGTGCATGTCCTCTGTGCACAGGGAATACAAAGTCTATTATACTTCTAAGTACTATCATTACATAGTGCATGGAACAGCAATAACCAGCATTTTCGGTTTTCTGCATATAGAAGGATTGTTCAGCTGTCCCTAGTCCTGTGGAGGAAGATCAGGGAGTGGAGTGCAAGGTTTGCAAAGGAGAGATCTGTAGGAACCCTATGACTGCCTACCCATAAATGCAGGCTGCTTTATAATGGCAAAAGGAGAGGATAAGCCCTGGACTCTCCTTGTCCCCTGCAGTGATCACTGAGACGGGTTGGTAGCTAGGCCTGATTTGCCTTCCATAATAATTTTAGAAGGATGCAGCATGCATAAAGAAACTCATGATGTGCACCAGTGGAAAACAAAGAAGGTTTTGCCTTCTTGAGATCACATATGCAGGATTTTCACACCACTTCTTGCCAAGACTGGTAAATCTAGGACAAATATCAGCCCATTCATGATTTTTATGAAATAGATGTAGCTGTTGGTTTTCTGCACCTTAAGTTGCCTGAGGTGAGGCAATGGACAGTGTTTTCCAGAAAGTGTATGTTCTGGCTCAGGGAGATCTCTGAGCCACACATGGTTAGAGGCTGGAAGGATATTCTGAGGAAATGTCATTAAAGACTTGCCTTGTTCTTACACCCTTTCCCTAAGCACCTATTGTTTGCTGGTGTTGGAAGTAGACCTTTGGTCTCACCTGTCAGGAGTCGCTGCCACACCACAAGGCTGTGCTTCCATTCAGCAAGACCTAGACAGGCTGGAGATTTGGGCGGGGAAAAATTTCATGCAATTGAACAAGAGCAAGTGTAGAGTCTTGCATCTGGGCAAGAACAACACCAGGTTCCACTATAAGTTGGGTACTGATCTGTTGGAGAGTAGTGTAGGGGAGAGGGACCTGGGGGTCCTGGTGGACAGCAGGATGACCATGAGCCAGCACTGTGCCCTCGTGGCCAAGAAGGCCAATGGCATCCTGGGGTGTATCAGAAGGGGGGTGGTCAGTAGGTCAAGAGAGGTTCTCCTCCCCCTCTACTCTGCCCTGGTGAGACCGCATCTGGAATATTGTGTCCAGTTCTGGGCCCCTCAGTTCAAGAAGGACAGGGAACTGCTGGAGAGAGTCCAGCGCAGAGCCACAAAGATGATGAAGGGAATGGAGCATCTCCCTTATGAGGAAAGGCTGAGGGAGCTGGGTCTCTTTAGCTTGGAAAAGAGGAGACTGAGGGGTGACCTAATGAATGTTTATAAATATGTGAAGGGTGAGTGTCAGGAGGATGGAGCCAGGCTCTTCTCTGTGACATCCAGTGATAGGACAAGGGGCAATGGGTTCAAGCTGGAACATAGGAGGTTCCACTTGAATATGAGAAAAAACTTTTTTCCAGTGAGGGTGACAGAGCACTGGAACAGGCTGCCCAGAGAGGGTGTGGAGTCTCCTTCTCTGGAGACATTCAAAGCCCGCCTGGATGCGTTCTGTGCGATCTGATCTAGGTGTTCCTGCTCCGGCAGGGGGATTGGACTAGATGATCTTTCGAGGTCCCTTCCAATCCCTAACATTCTGTGATTCTGTGATCTGCTTGTTCTTTTGTGCTTAAGTGAGTGGTAGTGAACTTGTTCTGCCTAATGTTAGTCTCCTCTGACTGGTGGAGGAAGGAAAATGTTTTTCTGTGGCACATTCTGAGATGGAGTACAGCTATCAAGTTGAGTCTTCTGATGTCTGCATCCATCTCTTGAAGCAGTAACAAGCATCTGAGCTGCTGCAAGTTAAATATAATCAACTCTTTGCAGACAATTCTCTTTTCTGCAGCTAAAGTATGCTCATGCAGGTGGATGATCCAATGCAATTTGACTATATTTTCCAACTTAAAGTGAGCAGGTGTCTTATCTAAAAGACAGCTGCCTCTACTCCTGAGATTAAATATTCTGGTTCAGCTGACAGAAACTAAAATTGGCAAGCTCCAAAAAATTAACATTTTTCTATTACAAACTCAAGCTTGAGACTGGCCACCTGACAAATGAGAAGCTCATTGGGATGTAATTTTAATTTACCTTGTTCTTTTGCTGCTCAGTCAGCTTCCTTTCCTTAAAAATATTTTAAAAGTGTGTTTTGCTGAATATTCACTGTCTCACAGATTAAAATTTTGTACTCTATTTTCATATTGCTTCTAGTTCTGATATGATATGTTGTTTGTCTAGCAGATCTGCATGGTATTTACAGGCTCTGTGTGTTTCTAAGATCACTGTGGGAATTCTGAAATACATGAAGTTCCATTTAAAAAACAATCATAAGATCATATCTGTATTTCAAAGCTTGAACTGAAGTTTCAGACTACTTCCTCTATAAAGAAGTTCCAGTGTGTAACCATATTCATGACTCTTTCCCTGTTTTCATGTTCAGAGGGTGACATGTCGTAGGGGGAATTTAACAGAATAGAGAATATACCTATTAAAAAAAAATTAAAATTCAGGTTTATTTGAAATGTGTCTTTACCTACAGATGGATCTGATCTTTCACTATTTACCACAGTAAACAGTAGTAGCTAGTGTGAGGCCATGCTTTGGATTTGTGCTGTGAAGGCAGCTGATGACATACTGGTGTCTATAGTTGCTGCCAGGACAGTCAAGGACTTTTCAGCTTTTCTGCTGTGCCAATGTCTGAAGGTACAGCAGAAGCCAGGAGGGAGCACAGACCCAATTGCTAGCCTAGGATTTGACCTTAGGTTTAAGACTGAGACCCAAATAGGCCAGTGATATATTTCACATCATGCACGTCACTCCCAGTATACAAATGAGGCTCTGTCCGGAAGTGCTTTCTCTCTGCGTGGCCCTCTCTCTTTGTGTCATTTCTCTCTCTGGGTTGCTCCTCCTTTGGGGTTCTCTTGCTCTCTCAGTCAGCTCTTGGATGCTCAGTCTCTTACCTCTTTTCCAGGATTGTGGTTTTGGGACTCTCCCTGCTCTAGGATCATTAGCTGGGAACAGGCTGAGCATTGGTCATTGGGTGATGGGCAGTTTTACTGTGTATCACTCTTTTGTATATTTGTACATATTACTATAATTATGATCATAATTACTATCATTATTATTTTCAATTTTATTGTAGTTATCAAATTGTTCTTATCTCAGTCCATAAGTCTCTTTTCCCTCTACCCTTTAATTCTCTCCCCCACCCCCAGCTGGTGGAAGAGTGAGTGAGCAGCTGTGTAGAATTTATTTCCCACTAGCTGTGTTCAAAGCCACAACACTCAGTCCATGTTTAAACAGTTAAAGTTGTAAGAGGTAGCAAGAATCCATTATCTCCCATTTTCTACAATAGCTACATGTGTGTGTTTAGTGCTTTTGAAATTAAAACCACTTATCTAAGTACCTTTTAAAATCTAGGAGTCTCTAAAGATGTCTAACTTTATACTCTATTTTGATATTTTAGTGCTCCTTGCAAATAAAAAAATAGCTTTAGAGTTTATTTTTTATTTAAAAAAGAAAAAAACCTTGCTTTTCATTGTGTGGAATTCAAATTGGTTTTGTATACTGTTATTTTTGAACACATCAAGAACACAAAAATTAAAAACTTTAAGCTTCAGGGATAATCTTGACTGCATGTGGGTATGGCACCTCTACATGTAGCATATATTTGCATTTCTATGCATTTAAAGATCTGTACTGGGGAAGATGTTGAAAGTAATAAAGACAAAGAACACAGCCCCTGTCAAAGTGAACAGAATAAAATCTTAGGACACAATTGTTTTTCCAGTATTCAAAATTTATGAATATAAGTATTGTTTGTGGCTTTTTGCTTCCTTCAACTCTGCTTATTAAAGGGAACTTTAAAAGCATGAATACTGTGTTTGTAAAGTGCTTAAGACCTGATATCAAGACATGTTGAGTGCTCACAGCATTCATGTGCACAAGAATATAGAAGAATTTCTGCATTTTCAGTGTTGGATTCCTCAGGAAGTGTTGCCCCCCTTCCGTTGTCCCAGATGAAGAAACTGAAGTGGAAGGGACTTTTCTCGTCTTTGTCTCTTTGTCTTTCTCTATGTAGACAAAAAGGTATGAGAAGTGGAATATTGATTTTATCATGTGTACAAAATATATTTTCACAAAATAAAGTAAATACACTTCATGAAAATTATTGGAGATGTGACAAACCTATTTATACTCCATTAATTTGACTCTGTTGGGGTGAATCACAGATCTTGAGTAATAAAACACAGAAGTAACTAGATTGTTCAATAGTACAACTACGTCTTTATGACCAGTGACAGCAAATCACAGTCCTGGTGTTTCCACGGGGTGTTGGAAACACAGCTGTGATTTTTGGCTCCAAATCTAGCCATTTCTTGTTGTTCACAATGAGGAGACCAGTTCGTGTTGCAGCAGCAGGAAGGGACAGGGAGGTGTATTTTCATGTGATTAATGGGTTTGTGAATGGGATTGTTTAGAATGAAGAAGAGCTCTGAAAGGGAAGAGTAAGTGATTTTTACTTGAATGCGTGGCATCCAACTGTACATTCTAGAAACCCACAATGAATGTGTCAGACTGTTTTGAAGAGTGTATTATGGTACACAGTGCATCAGAGACCTTCATACTTTTGTGCTGACCTGATTGTTGAGTGAATTGATACAAGGATGTTTCAGGAATTATGGATCATAGAATCACAGAATCATAGAATGGTTTGGGTTGGAAAGGACCTTAAAGATCATCAAGTTCCAACCCCCCTGCCATGGGCAGGGACACCCTCCACTAGACCAGGTTGCTCAAAGCCTCATCCAGCCTGGTCTTGAACACCTCCAGGGATGGGGCATCCACAACTTCCCTGGGCAACCTGTTCCAGTGTCTCACCACCCTCATAGTGAAAAATTTCTTCCTAATGTCTAGTCTAAATTTACCCTCTTTTAGCTTATACCCGTTACCCCTTGTTCTCTCACTACACTCCCTGATAAAGAGTGCCTCCCCATCTCTCCTGTAGGCCCCCTTCAGGTACTGGAAGGCTGCTATTAAGTCTCCTCGGAGCCTTCTCTTCTCCAGGCTGAACAACCCCAACTCTTTCAGCCTGTCCTCATAGGGGAGGTGCTCCAGCCCTCTGATTAATTTTGTGGCTCTCCTCTGGACTCTCTCCAACAGGTCCATGTCTTTTTTATGTTGGGGGCCCCACATCTGAACACAGTACTCCAGGTGGGGTCTCACGAGAGCAGAGTAGAGGGGGAGAATCACCTCCTTCGACCTGCTGCTAATGCTTCTTTTCATGCAGCCCAGGACATGGTTGGCTTTCTGGGCTGCAAGCGCACACTGCTGGCTCATGTTGAGCTTCTCATCCACCAATACCTCCAAGTCCTTTTCCTCAGGGCTGTTCTCTATCCGTTCTCCACCTAGCCTGTATTTGTGTTTGGGATTGCCTCGACCCACATGCAGGACCTTGCACTTGGCCTTGTTAAATTTCATGACATTATTCATTGAAGAAGGGAAAATGATCTGAAGTGTTCATGGAATTGTATGTCATGATTTCCTTCTCATGTTGAGCTGTATCAAATCTGTGGAACCTAAGAATGACTCCCCAGCTTCTGGATTCATGTGCATTACTAGGCCGTTTCCTGATTTGTCTAGAACCAGTTTTATTCTTCCTCTTCCTCTCCATTCCTATGTCTTTACTTTCCTAGCAATAAAGGCACATGAGCTTTGGGAGAACTTTCATCAGCTTTGGGTAGGTCTCCAGCTGACCAATTATGAACAGACTATAAGCTGCATCCTGGAGTGCATTCATTGCAGTCTTCAGTGGAAGTCCTTGCTTTTCAGCTGTGTCACTGGGTTCAACAACAGAACTCAAGAGAAAGGGGAGGTTGTTTTAAAGCACTTCTA
This sequence comes from Syrrhaptes paradoxus, assembly GCA_013400615.1. Taxonomy (NCBI): domain Eukaryota; kingdom Metazoa; phylum Chordata; class Aves; order Pterocliformes; family Pteroclidae; genus Syrrhaptes; species Syrrhaptes paradoxus. Next base: position 39,258 of record VZTO01005377.1, on the reverse strand, counting down.
ACCTCTTGTAGTTTTGGAGGTTGCATGTTCCCTTGACTTCCTTATCCATCTCCACAAGGCCCCCAAAGGCCATTCTTTAGTTTAGGGATGACCTTTTATCCTGGTCAGTGTCCCATTCATTTTCTCTACTCAGACTATGAGGATAGGCTAGATGCTTTTCTTTCTGTTTCTGAAAGTTCCCCATCTTGACCAGTTGCCGCAGACAACTTTGCTGTCTTTAGGCATGCTTTGCACTGATGGTGTGGCAAATGCTGTTCAAGTATAACTAAGGATCGTGGCCATATGCTAACTGTCAGGCAGGATTGTTTTTCAGAACTACACCCACAGAAGTGAGTCCTTTGATCATATCCCAAAGGCAAGAGCAAGAGGTTCTCTCTGGTCATATTAATATCATGCTGGTTTTCATTTATCTCTCAACCAAGTTTTTTCCTTACTATGGTGAAAATCCTCATAAATAAATCATGGAGCATTAAACTACTTGGTATCAAAAGTATTTGCCTTTTAATTTCAGAATGCTTTAAAACTTATTTTAGGTGACTGTGTGCTGGTATTATATCAAGTGTTCAGTGTTCAACAGCTGTGGCATTTCTGCTGGTTTTTGTGTCTGCTGGGAGATGCCTGAAACAACATTTTCTTGAAGAATTAATTTCCATAAATAAGGCTGCTTGTTAATGAATACTTCTTCTAGGTCATGGTGTAACTCATCAGTAGATTAGAGGGGGGGAACTTGTACTTTAGTTACCTTCAATGTTGTTGACACAAAGATAGATGGTATTTAATTTTGGGTATTATACTCTAAGCCCCTCCATGACTGAGAAGTTTCCACTTCAGAACTTTCTCTTGTAACAGATACAGAAGGAAAATATTATCAGGTAAAACATGGTGCCATGTTTAACATTAGCAGGTCCTGTGATTGCCCCAACATCAATGTCACTAGTAATTTTGGATTAAAATTATGAATCTATGAGTAATAAATACCTAGTTAGTGTGTCTTCTTTGTGTCAAACCTGGAAATATGGGAGAACTCTCCGTCTACCAACATAAAGCCTTTTCTCTCCTTGGAAGAGTAAAGGGAAATACATAGTCTGAAGGTAGTCATGAGTAAATAATACACTTATTCAGATACTGAGCAACATAAACTTTTAGTGTCTGTTTTTTGAAATAGCTGCCAGCAAGCTATTGGAGCAAGTTCAAAATCCATATGCAGATGAAGTAGTGTGTTGTGATTTTCTACCTAGCTTTGTTGGATAAATACAGCTGGATTAAATGTTTTCCATGTATTCCAGATGGGTGTGTCACCAAGAAGGCTTCCAGAAGATGATGAGGCTCTGGAGTGGAGTGATGGGTTTCACAGTAATGTGGGCTGGATCACAGATGTTGAGTTTTTTGTGCTGAGTAAGAAAGGATTAGAACACTTGCATCACCAGGAATGGTGCTTCCACATGATTATGGCCCATCAAGTACAGAGGGAGGTTGAAACTTTGGTCTTACAAATACCTAGAAGTACCCCCACTTGCAGAAGTACTACCAAAATCAGTAGCATAGCATGTAGAAGGTGTATGCTCATGAATTTCTATGAAATAAACCAACTGTGATGGGTAGCATGAGACTCTTACAGATTAGAAATCAGTAAGACAATAATGTGTTACTGTTATGGCTTTGTATTTCTCTTCTTCCTTCCCCCCCCCTTCCATCCCCCAACTAATTTTCATTTGGAATTTGACTATGCTTTCTAATGACTTTTAGCAGTGGTTTATATTCTGTTAGGCTAATTTATCTTATTTCTTTCTTTTCCACTGTAATTTTCTTCCTCTAAAATCTTTTCCCAAGACTTTTTCTGCTCATTTTGTCTTTTTTGCTACTATTTCTCTCTTCAAGCTATATTTTTGCTCTTTTTTCTAGTGTTCCTGTTTCACATCTACGTATTTGTCTTGGTTTTCTGTTACTGTTTAACCATTTCCAGTCTGTTTCTTTTACTCCCACTTTCTCAGTCTTATGCCATTCTATTTTCTATGGCTTTTGTCCCAGGTTTCATTACAGATATATGGGAAACTGCAGAAAACCAGCATATAGCAATCACTGAACACAAACAATTTTGTTGTGTCCATGTATTTCAAGAGTAAGAGATTTCATACATTGCAGTGATGAGAAAAGAAACACAGATATGGTTTGGAATTTTAACTCTGTTTAACAAAATAACTTCATAATTTATAGCTGTTAATCCATAGAAAGTGCAGTAATTGTGTACTAAAGCACCTAATAAATAGGATTAGCTTGATCCAGTTGTTTAGGTATACAAATTACATTAACATAGAGGAGACTGAGACATTTTTCAAGCTTAAGGAAGAATTGCTGATGAAAGCCCTTTAATGAGGTCTGAAATATACATTCTTCTGAATTGCTTTACTCTTGCGCATTTTTTGCAAGGCTGGTTAGGTGTGAACTACATCATTAGTCTTTAAGAAATGGTCAATTACTGGGAACTGCAAATTAGCTCTACCTGTCAGTGTCTCCAAAGGGAAAGCTTTGCTCATCTGCAATATGGGAAACAAGAGGGGAACCAAATATCATGGGAATCTCTAAATCAGTTGTGACAACAAGCAAATCTGTCTTCAAAGAAGATCAAGCCAGTAGTAATTCCTGCCAGAGTGAAGAATTTAAAAGGAAAAATGGGCAAGTCCAGAAGAAGCACTGCAGGATAAGACTTTAATAATATTAACAGGTCAAAGGAAATGAACTGGTAGGAAACAGATGAACTAGACAAACTAGGAGAGCAGCCTACCTCATAAACTCAAGCTGAACCACAAGTTGTATTCCTAATCTTGTTTTATCTGCCCTTTCACTAGCCACTCTCCCAAACATCCTTCGAGGATCCATTGCCCTTGCCATTGGTAGAGTGGCCCATGCAGTACAGTGTTTGATATCATTTGGAGGCAGAGACAGGAGGTACTAGGAAAATCCTAGGGTCTACTATCATTTTCGCAACGTAAAATATACTAACAACAGAAGGTATCTGCATGGTGTAGGAAATATCAGGGTGTCTTCTAGAATTTTGGCTAAACCAACTTGGCTAACCCAAATAATTGTAGCCATCTATTTCAATTTGGGAAGGATTTCCTGAGGCTCCACTGATCCTATAGGCTAAATCTCCATCAGCCACAGTGAAACCTCAGACACTTGGCTGACATGCACAGACCTATATTTAACCACCTAAATTTAGCTCAAATCATCCTCATTCTGAAAGGTGCTTGTGAACGTTTCTTATGTCACTCAATTTGGCCATTGCTGGTATAGGAGGAAAGCTTTTTTTTTTGTTTTGTTACCTGTAGGTGATTTCCTCTAGTCTTTAAGGCAATGTGAACAACTGAGGAGGTTTGTCTTGAAAGTGACCTCACACCAGAAGAACAAGTGATGCAATATTTCATGTCCACCTTGCTATTGTGGCAGGCAAAATCAGATAAGGCCAGTTTTCCAGCTGAAGTATACTGACTTCATTAGGTTGACTGAGCAATACTACTTCACACTTGCTGAGGAACTGACACGGGAGAATAGCAAGATTTTTCAGCAAGTCTCATCATTACTGTGGTTCCAAAATTTTTAAGTATTGGGACCTGGATTATACTCAGCCCTTAGACTGTAATAAATTTGCCCTTAGGAAACCTGAATTTCCTTGCTGGAAGGGTGCTGGAGTAATAGAAGTTTGTTTATTTGTTTCCCATTTAAATAAAGGCACTTTTTCATGACCGTGTCTAAGGAGATGCTGTCATTTTGAAAATCTTGTATTAGTCAAATATTCAACAAATATTCATGTTCCATACTTGGAAATTATGCTGAGGAGTATAATGAAGAGTTTGTCTTGTATGTCTAAAGACAGGATGTGGCTTTTGTAGGGCTGTGGAGAATGTCACAGATGAGTTTAAAAAGTAACAAAATCCTGCAATTTGACACAATATGGTATGCTAGGAGAACAACAGATTTGCACTCCGAAAAAACATGAGAATGTTTGATTTCTGTACTGGGTTTGGTTGGGGTGGAGTTAATTTTCTTCAAAGCACCCTGTATGGTTCTGTGTTTTAGATTTGTGATTAAAACAGTATTGATAAAGCAGTTTTATCTGTTGCTGAACAGTGCTTGCTCAGTGTTGAGGCCATCTATGTTTCTCACTCTGCACCTCGGTGAGTAGGCTGGAGGTGGGAAAAAGTCTGGGAGGAGACACAGCTGGGACAGTAGACCCTAGCTGACCAAAGGGACATTCCATACCACGTAAGAGATACTCAATACCATGTAAAGTCATGCTCAGCAATAAAACCAGAGGGCAGTTTTTCCACTGCTCAGAGACTAGCTGGACATTGCTCTGCTGGTGGGAGGTGGTGAGTGATTGCCTTTGCATTGCCTGATTGATTTATTTTTCTTTTTTTTTTTCTTCAATTAATGAACTGTCTTTATTGTGACCCGTGAGGTTTTTCATGCTTTTGCCCTTCTGATTCTGTCCTCTATCCTTCTGGAGGGAGACTGGGTGGGAACTTAGCTACCGGATGGCATCAGCCTACCACAATTTCTCATCAGGTCATGATTGCTGATCAATATTGAATGGGGTGTGAGAACTATTATCTTAATTTCTTTTTTTTTTTTTTTAAGTGCTGTTTTTTTAGCTTGAGTATGCTGCAGCAGATCATTTCCTCAACCATAATGTTGAAGAGAGGGATTAGAAGCCTCAAATACTGGAAAAACAAGATCCATTCACTGTAAGATTTTTATTTGCCTAAGAGATGTGTCCAGCAGAGCCCAATTGTAGAATGGTTCAGGAAATGATCCACAGCATAGGCCTAGGAGCATGCTGGAGAAACACTGAATTTGTATGCAGCAAAGTGAACGTGAATATAGAGTGTAGTTAATGGTATTTTTTATGAAAAAACATATTTATGCTTTTCTGTTTACTTTTTTGATCACTAGATTTTTCAGAGATCACTGTCATCATAGTAATGGTAGTAGCCACTAATTTGCAGTTGTTTCTAGAAGCTGGCTTGGCACCTCAGTAGGATTGAAAAGAGAGGGTATGTGAAGAAATAGTCTCTTCCTGCTGACAGCTTACGGAGTAAGGCTAGGATTGGATTCAACAGGCAAATACAGGTACCTGGAAAAACACAAGATGAGATAAAAAAGATTATACTCAGTAGTAGTCTTTTTCCTTAGGACAGAGAGACTGGAAAGTTCCCCAAACCATTCCTCCATATGTGAAGGAATTTTTTTTTATGTAGGAATGTTGGGAAGTTGTTTTTTTGTAGTAGCTTGTCATTATGCATTCCTGAAGTGTTGGGTGTCTTTTAGCTCATCATGTTATGGAATCATGCTTACAGGGACCCCCTGCTAGCTTGCTGTAGGAAATGGAGGGTCTACACACCATCTCAGGAACCTTAGTTTTCCTAAAAGGGAAATTTGCACCACTTTTTTTTTGTCCTGTTACACCCATAATGTCTGTTGAATAGATATGGAAAAAGAGGCTAGAAAGTTAAATGCCCTGGCCAAGGTCAAATAGAAAAGAATGGTAGACCTGGGATTTAAACCCACTTCTCTCCCAGGTGTCTTAACCACAGATATAATCTGCCATTCTTTGTCTTAAAGGTAATTTATTTTGTAAGTCAAATTCTCAGTATATTACTCCTAAGATGTATCAGGGTAATAAAAATAATTAAGCAGATGTTCAAATCACTGAATGAGTGTCATTTTTTGTTTGAAGGCTATCCCAACATGAACTCAGATTTTAGTCTCTAGTGAAAATGTCTGATATAATGTTGGGTTTTAACGTATTACCAGAGAGAAGAATATTCAGCTACCTTCAGTATATTCAGCTATTTGATTAACGAAAGGGCTCAGCAGTCAGCGGACATCTCATTAGACAATTCATGTAGGCATGCTGTGACTATTTTGGATCACATATCCACAATTCAAATTGATGGTAAAAGACCAATTAAAAAGTAAATGTATTTTCATACATCGTAGCAGTGGTGTTGTCGTGTGGCTTGGGTTTTTCCTTTTATTTGATTCCCAATTACTCATTTTAATGATGTACTCCTGAATGTGAGAAACTAATGTTCTTACTTTGAGTTCTGCTTAGAGAAATTGTCAGGCAACCTTTCCCATACTGTTCTGCTCAGCTGCTGTAAAGTTGTGTACTTTGACTACATGTGCAGAGGTTATTGTGCCAGATGGTGTGTTTCTTTCTGGGATATGAAGAACCACAGAGAGACCCCTGAAATATATCTTTTATGTCATAAAACATCACTTTAACTGGCTTTTTAGAGATGAGACTTATAGGTAAATTAAGGTGCAGAGAGCCAAATTATATCTAATGCTGAATATCAAAAAGGTCAGCTGATATGTTTCAAAGGCATTCAATTAATCTCCAGTATTAGACTACTTTTTAGCAAAATGTTCTGTACTGACATCAGTTTCTTGCTTTAGTTTATAATTTAAAAGACAATGTTAATTTATACATCAAAATAATAGTTTAAGTCTCTAAATGGTGTTTTTTGTTATTCATTATACATAATGTAAAGATTATAAAATGTATTTGCTAGTACTTCAAACTAAGTAGAATTATGTAGTTCTACCGAAGTAGTGCAAAGCTATGACAAACATAGTTTCACCCTGAATTACATCAGGGCCAAAGCAAAGAATTAGGGAGCTGTGGCTTGTTTCCTGTCTAGACCCACCTCCCTCCTCCCTGCCTGCCCTGCCCCCCCCCCCACAAGAAAACAGATGAAAAATAAAGTTTTCTAGTGGCTTGGCTCCTTAAACGGCCCTTATATTATATGAAGCAAATGGCAGTGCTGGAAGAAAGGAGTGGTCAGGAGAGAGGACTCTTTCAAGTGTAATCATCAGTTCTGTTGACTGAAATATATTATGAATCTGACCCCCCAGCCCCTGCCTTTAAAACATGCAGAGGAGGGTACGACACACTTTCATGGCCAGTATACTCTGCTAACTGGTGTGGGTTGTTGAAATTTAGCGTTCTGATACTCTCTTTCTGCTTAGTCCAAGGCAACATCTGAACTTGCTCAGATCGTCCTGGAAGGGCTTTGTGAGGCACGCATGAGATCCTTCTCCATGGGTCCTTGTGTTCTACCAGGTAGCAGCTGAGCTTCAGGATACCAGTGAATTCAGTTTTGGGTAGGAACACTTCTTGCTTCAACTGACCATGAATAATGCCTGTGAATATGCATATTCTATTTTTTTTTCCTATATGTAATTCACTTTTCCTAAAGGCTCTTGGAACAGCACTTAGCCATGCTTGTTTATTGGGCTTTGAGAATATCCACAACACTTGAGTGTCAGGTAGGCAATGAATCTGAGGGGGCTAAATCACCGCCTTGTGTGATATATACTTTCCTTAGATGTCAGTGAACATCTGATGTAAAATGCAGTTCAAAGAAGCTGTTGTAGATCTTTATTTAATCTACCTGCTCAGTGTGTGAACTTGCAGCCTGTGTATTATATGAGGGAGAAAAAAGAGGAACAGAAAAGATTTGTCCATGACTGTAGATTTGAGTGCAAGATTTTTCCAATTTGCTCTGGAAATTAAAGCCTTTTTCCTGCAGCAGTTTGTAAGTGTGTGTAATTCAAGATCCTCACATTTAGATGTTGGCAACATGGTTTCTACTTCAATATTTTTGATGTTTCAGGGCCAGCTTCTTTCATCATCAGCATGCTTCAATTACTGACAAAAACGGCACATAAGTGCTTTGAGTAGTGAAGTTCCATTTGTAAATCCCCGCACAA
>VZTO01005377.1:17965-28343 GCA_013400615.1 Syrrhaptes paradoxus | reverse complement strand
TAAATACCTGGGGTTGCCCCGACCCAAGTGCAGCACCCTGCACTTGGCCTTATTAAACCTCGCTAGGTTTACACAGGCCCACTTCTCCAGCCTGTCCAGGTCCCTCTGGATGGCTTTCCTTCCTTCCAATGTCTCGACAGCACCACTCAGCTTAGTATCATCCACAAACTTGCTGAGGGTGCACTTGATGCCATCGTCTATGTTAGAGTATTCACCACAGATCAGTGCCTTATTCCTTCTTGGGTTTCACAGTTTTCACGGTGGCCATCGCCGCCCTCTCTGCTTCTGCTTTGTACTGAGGCTTCATCGCTGCTCTCACAACCTGGGCACAGATTTGGGAAAACCGGATGTAACTGAGCCCGGCCTGCCGCCAGTATGTCTATGTCATTGATGAAGATGTTAAAGAGCACCAGTCCCAAGACGGACCCCTGAGGGACACCACTCGTGACCGGCCTCCACCCTGACACATTTTATTTATTTTGATTTTATGTGTTGCCCAGAGACCTTCCCTCAGCTAATAATAAATTTCATATTTCTGATAAAAGCTTCATACAATATTTATGGGCTTTAAAGAGTTTTAAACTGGAAGTGTTTATAAAATACTTTGGAAAAATCCTTGTTTTAAAATGCTGGGGTAACAGCTGTCCATAAAAACAGTGACAGTATTAAAACAACAGCATAATGTTCAGTCTATTTTTATGTCTGCTAGCCTAAGCCATAAGTTAATCACAGCTACCCCAGCCTCTCGTTCTTTACATTTTTTTCTTACTAAAATACATTTCAGGAATAAAATATACAAGTATTTTATGGCATGTGATTAAACATGAGCAGTAATATAAATAAATAGTATAGAGCAAAAAAAATATAGATAATGGTGTGTCAATAGAGGAAAACAAATAGGCATTTGTGTGCATATGAGTACATGACTTTCTGATATATCAGAATATGGGCTTTTAAAATCATTATTACTAGCATTTACCACTTACTTGCTTTCCAATCTGTATGGATTATTGCGTATTATAATTTGAAAAGATTATTTTACTAGGGTAATGAACAATAAAGAATTTGTAATTCATCCTAATAAGCTTGAGTTGTAACCCACATGCCTTGGACATTTCTAGCCAGGCATAATTTATCCACATCTTTGGCTGTGAAACAGTGTGGATCTTCTTAACTGAGTCCCTGACAGATGGTTTAAGCTTTTTCAGGACTACGTTTCCAATCATTTTGCCCATATTGCAAAATTGGCCTTGAAAAAGGGTAAAGAGTTGTTATGCTGCATTAACATCTCTTCTGATTTGCTTTCTCTGAAGGACATGAAAAAAGAAGGAAATCTGAAGAGGAATGTTTTAAAAAATACACTTTTGAAAGTGAAAAATGTTAGATTTTATGATGACCTTAAATTATATCACTCACCTCAATTTGAATGTGAATGTGGCCACATTATGTGTGATAGTGAAAGACAACTTGTTCCATTGTTACATAAATGATTCAGATGGCATTCATGGTATATGAAGTGTTAAAAGTCCTGTAATTAGACTTCCTATAGTCTTAAACCCTGCTGATGGATAGCACAATTGACTGCTATCAGATGAACAGGGATTTCTGTAGCATTTTTCAATATTTTTTTGCTGAACTGAATGGAAAAACTCAAATATCTGCATTAATTTCTGCCTGAAACATGGACTGATCACACGTACTATGCCAAATTTTCATTTTCTTTTGCAGCTTCAGCTGTCTGGTTTCTTCATATAAAGTGCTGTTCTTCTTGCCACCTTTTAGTTTATGATAAAAATCAATGAAAGCTGAAGCCTTCCACAGTCATCTATAAAATGCAATTACTGTATACAACACACAGTAAAACTCCTGTGGTGTATATGTTGAGACATAATTTATGCCACTTACCTCCAGAGCGTTATTGATCCTACTCTGTGAATATCTTAGAAAAGCGCTGTTGAATGCAAGCTCAAGGAAATATGTGGTTATTGGGTCTGGTCTATAATTTGATTAATAATGACCTATTTCTTGAACTCTGCTCCTTACTGCACTGTTTTCTGTGACTGAACCTTTTATCTTTGAATATTGCCCCTGCTCATCTTCTTCAGGGGCCCACCCCACCTTGCTGTCCCTCAGGCTCACTGTAGTCCCTCGGATCCACACCAAAGCAGCCGTAGAAGAAGGCTGCAATGGTGGATGTCCAGCACAGCCTGCACCCATTCTGTGACAGGATCCAGTTTCTTAGTTTCTTGCTGTATATAGGAAGGAAAAGCAATTCTGAAGAAAATAGTCCAGCAAGGATTCTCCAACATACAGGATAAAAACTCCATCACTTACTTTAGCTCATGATTTTGGGAGGTGCAATCTAGCCTATAAAATGCCAGAAAAAAACCCCTCAAGAGCGATATAAAACAGAAACTGGGTGGATTTTATGTGAAATCTTTCAGTATTCTGGTGTTGGGTAATACCCACATAGCGAAATCACAAGAATAAGCCCCTCTGCAAAATAAACCTCTGTTACTCAGTGTCTCAGCACCTTGTCTCAGGTAAATTCCTCAAATAAAGAATTGTCGAGTGATGTCTCTGACCTGACAGTTTCCATTTCAAAGTTCATGTTCCTTGAGATGCTGCAAGAATGTTAGCAATTTTCTGTGCTATGTGAAAAAACCATTGTGTATTCATAGAATGAGAGTTCAGGAGAGTTTAATTTGCTTTGGGCAGAGACCTGGGTAGCAGGGTAAGCTTCTCTATTATATGATTATAGTAAATAGTTCAGCCTTGTTCTGACGTAAATGCCCTGTTTTGGGATTTGACAGAAGTTAATTGCCTATTGTGATTGTACTGTAGTTGATGAATGCCGTAGTGGGGCATGACAAAATAATATTTATTGAAATGTGAAAAATAGCCTGTTAAAGGAATAGTAACAATATAATTTAGGCCCGAATCAGCCTAAACTAATTCAGAGTAGAAATACACATAATAAAGGACACTATTCCTTGGTGGGGTTTTCAACAAAGCAAAAGTATATTTCGCCAGTTCTGGAAATCTAAAAGGAATGCTTGAGTAGAAACTGAATGAAAAGCACACTAAAACACAATAGCCGCATTACACATACAGAAAAAGACCCACAACCTAGGATAAGAAAGTAAAACCAGAAATTTAATTTGATTTTAAAATGCCTTTTGTTTTACTAATCATATTACTATGAAAACCTAGTCTCAGTGAAGTCAGTGCTGGTCTATTATCACATCCCTCACAGCAAGGATTACAGCTGTAATTTCTGCAGCTAGCATTGTTAACTGCTTGGGCAAAGTCTCATCGTGACTTCTGGTCTTGGTTTCCCCATCTATGAGATGCTTTATGTCTTTGCTTGAAGATAAAAGATAAAATTGCTTGAAAAAATAAATCTGCTGAAACTATGAAGGTTGACTGCATTTAATAAGAGATGAAGAGTCACTACAGTTGGAAGCAAATCAACTAGTCTAATTTCTTTGCTGATGTAATATTATTTTTTCTTGCAGTGTATTTTGTAAAGTTTTGTCCACTTTGGTGAGAATAGTAGCTTTTTAATATTGAGACAATGTGAATAAAAGAACCAAGTAAAGTTCCTGATACAGAGCAGTAGTCCAGCCCAAGTATGGAGTGGAAGTCCAATTCCTGTCAGGGCTTTCTGGAAAGCTCTTAGACCATGAGTGAGCTTGACTTTTCATTTGAAAAAACAGAGAAGAAGGGTAGTGAAGTGAACATTTTTAGAACTCATCCACTGCATTTACATAACAATAATGTATTTTATAATCTGGATAAAGCATATTTTGGAAATTGCTGAAGGAAAGGAAGCTTGGTTGAATCAAATGACCACAGATTGACCAACATCTGCCAGTATGATTTAACCATGAAAAAGGTCAAATGTTGCTGAGGCAAGTCAGGTGAGTTACTTTCAGTGAGATGGGAAATGATATGACCAGTACTTTATCTGGAAAATTATGTGCAACTCTACTAATTAATAGTCAAGGAAGTAATAAATGACTCTGGGAAATGCCAGGCTTTTTTTTTTGGAGAGGGGAATAAAAGGTGACTTGTTAAGCCTAGTGGAAAGAGGTTATGTCTGTTCTGTATATGTACACCCGGGGTAAATACAAAGGAAGAAGGAGACAGTTTCTTCAGCTAAACAGCAATGTTGCCCTAANTGAAGAAAATAGTCCAGCAAGGATTCTCCAACATACAGGATAAAAACTCCATCACTTACTTTAGCTCATGATTTTGGGAGGTGCAATCTAGCCTATAAAATGCCAGAAAAAAAACCCTCAAGAGCGATATAAAACAGAAACTGGGTGGATTTTATGTGAAATCTTTCAGTATTCTGGTGTTGGGTAATACCCACATAGCGAAATCACAAGAATAAGCCCCTCTGCAAAATAAACCTCTGTTACTCAGTGTCTCAGCACCTTGTCTCAGGTAAATTCCTCAAATAAAGAATTGTCGAGTGATGTCTCTGACCTGACAGTTTCCATTTCAAAGTTCATGTTCCTTGAGATGCTGCAAGAATGTTAGCAATTTTCTGTGCTATGTGAAAAAACCATTGTGTATTCATAGAATGAGAGTTCAGGAGAGTTTAATTTGCTTTGGGCAGAGACCTGGGTAGCAGGGTAAGCTTCTCTATTATATGATTATAGTAAATAGTTCAGCCTTGTTCTGACGTAAATGCCCTGTTTTGGGATTTGACAGAAGTTAATTGCCTATTGTGATTGTACTGTAGTTGATGAATGCCGTAGTGGGGCATGACAAAATAATATTTATTGAAATGTGAAAAATAGCCTGTTAAAGGAATAGTAACAATATAATTTAGGCCCGAATCAGCCTAAACTAATTCAGAGTAGAAATACACATAATAAAGGACACTATTCCTTGGTGGGGTTTTCAACAAAGCAAAAGTATATTTCGCCAGTTCTGGAAATCTAAAAGGAATGCTTGAGTAGAAACTGAATGAAAAGCACACTAAAACACAATAGCCGCATTACACATACAGAAAAAGACCCACAACCTAGGATAAGAAAGTAAAACCAGAAATTTAATTTGATTTTAAAATGCCTTTTGTTTTACTAATCATATTACTATGAAAACCTAGTCTCAGTGAAGTCAATGCTGGTCTATTATCACATCCCTCACAGCAAGGATTACAGCTGTAATTTCTGCAGCTAGCATTGTTAACTGCTTGGGCAAAGTCTCATCGTGACTTCTGGTCTCGGTTTCCCCATCTATGAGATGCTTTACGTCTTTGCTTGAAGATAAAAGATAAAATTGCTTGAAAAAATAAATCTGCTGAAACTATGAAGGTTGACTGCATTTAATAAGAGATGAAGAGTCACTACAGTTGGAAGCAAATCAACTAGTCTAATTTCTTTGCTGATGTAATATTATTTTTTCTTGCAGTGTATTTTGTAAAGTTTTGTCCACTTTGGTGAGAATAGTAGCTTTTTAATATTGAGACAATGTGAATAAAAGAACCAAGTAAAGTTCCTGATACAGAGCAGTAGTCCAGCCCAAGTATGGAGTGGAAGTCCAATTCCTGTCAGGGCTTTCTGGAAAGCTCTTAGACCATGAGTGAGCTTGACTTTTCATTTGAAAAAACAGAGAAGAAGGGTAGTGAAGTGAACATTTTTAGAACTCATCCACTGCATTTACATAACAATAATGTATTTTATAATCTGGATAAAGCATATTTTGGAAATTGCTGAAGGAAAGGAAGCTTGGTTGAATCAAATGACCACAGATTGACCAACATCTGCCAGTATGATTTAACCATGAAAAAGGTCAAATGTTGCTGAGGCAAGTCAGGTGAGTTACTTTCAGTGAGATGGGAAATGATATGACCAGTACTTTATCTGGAAAATTATGTGCAACTCTACTAATTAATAGTCAAGGAAGTAATAAATGACTCTGGGAAATGCCAGGCTTTTTTTTTTTGGAGAGGGGAATAAAAGGTGACTTGTTAAGCCTAGTGGAAAGAGGTTATGTCTGTTCTGTATATGTACACCTGGGGTAAATACAAAGGAAGAAGGAGACAGTTTCTTCAGCTAAACAGCAATGTTGCCCTAAAAGTGAATGCCTTGTGGTTGCCCACAAATTCAGACTAGAAGTCATCTAGCCGTCAGAGAAGTGGAGTCTGGAGCATCTGACCAGTTGGAAGAAGACCTTGATTAAAGTTGAAGACATGAAAGACATGATGGGATGTGGTACTTGTAGTAGCTCACCAGGGTCCTTTTTTTTAACTTTACCTTTTAACTCATATGAACTAAATCCACCCTTTGAAACTGATTTAATGTTACTGACCTCAGTTTGACTGCATAGTCATGTAAATGTAGCGGCACTTTATCTAAAATGTAAATGATACTTTGCAGAGAGAACAGGAGATTTCAAAAAAAGAAATCTTAATTACAGCCAGGGCTAGTGGATTCATCTGAACTCACTCTGCTTGGTGAAGACCTAAAAAAGGGTCAGGGAGCTATCTGTGATCTTTCTGATGCCAGAAATTCAGCTAGAATAGCCTGAAGCTAAAATGTCTCAAGAGAAAATTAGATGAACTAGAGCTTGACAAAGTGCAGCCATGTCCCTTCAACAGTCTTTTTACTTACTATGCACACTGCCCAGGGAATGCAGGAGAGGGGATAGTGGAGACTGTGCAACACTATCTTATTTGGACATTTCCTATTAATGGCAGAATTATGAGGCAGATGATTACCTGTGCCACTTTTTCAGCTTCTGGAGTGAGACCAAACTAACTGTACTTGCCTGTTCTAGTTTGGTAAGTTAAAAAAAAATACTATTATTACACAATAGATGCTGAACACATAAGTTTTCATTCATTTGTATCTGAGTTCTGTGGTTATCAGCTGTGGCCAATGTTACCATGATAACAAAGCATAGTTTGGTCTAGCTTGGGTGTCCCAGAAGGGATCAAACAACCCAAATGGTGTTTATCCTCAATTTGGCGAACAGCTTATTTGACTGTGCCTCGTCATGGGTGCACTGTTTTGCCTGCCACTGAGGTTTGATGTGTTTGATCTACAGGATCACGACACTGGGAGAATGAACCTTCACATTATCTGACCAGTGTCTGGCCAGTCAAGGGATCTTGATCTGCAATTCCTGACTGGGAAATTAAATCTCATGGGAAGTAATGCTTTACCTACAGCATATCAAAGCTTCACAGAGATAGAAGATAGATTGCTTTGGATAGGTTGCTTTTAGCTGTCATTGTCCCTCTACTTTCCCATTCCCTGTTTCTTGACTGTTATGTTGCATTCTGGTGAAGGATTTGGATGGTGGAGCTGGGAACTACCACAGGAGACAGGAGAGCAGCCTCTGCCAGCCTAGTATTTGTCATGATTCCCCTCTGTGTGGAAGAAATACGTAGGCAAAGGAGAATTTTTATGGGGCTTTGCATGCACTTTGCAGCTTGAATGTACCTCAGGGGACATTAAACCTATATTTACATGCTAAGTGTTCCATACAGATGAAATATACACAGAGTCCATACTGCCGGTTTCACTGGTTGAACGTTCTACCATGTTTCCCCATACATGCCTTGGGACTTGGACTTTGTCCTGTCCTGTCTCAGACAGGACTTAGCTTTGTGACCTAGGAAGAACCTGGCACCTGCTTTGAGCATTTATTTTTTAAGTTCCATAAGCTGCATATATGACGCGGATGTCCTTTGCAAGATTTCTTGGTCTTTCATAATCTTTGTCTACCAAGTTCTTATTCATATTAATTTATGTTCTGACAGTTTCCATATCTCATTTCAGGTACAAAATCTAGACTTAAAGTTTTCTGGTGGTTTATAAGATTGGGAGGTTGTGATTTTGGTCTGCATTCGTGTAATGGAGGTTTAGTAATGTTACTGTAATATTACTTTGATTCATTCAGGCTTAGAGTGCTGAAAAAATCTGTTAGTTGCTATACATCTGCTGATGGGTGATAATTTGCGAGAATCTTAATTTTATTGCTTTTAGTTGTGTGACTGAATACCAGAAATCTTCTGTGGAACCTGGATCAGAGAACAAGGCAGGTATAAAAAACTGCCTTGTTTCCGAAGAAAAGGCTGAGCAGCGCTAATACAAGTGATTTGTACATTTTCCAGACACGTTGTGGCAGACAACAATTTCCAGGTGTGTTTAGAAGAGCGTTAGGCCTGTGCTTGCTTTGAGTACAAGATGCTGCCCATTGGGTTTGTTTGCAAGTGTAGCAGCTACTATGAAGCATATTTTCTCTTATCAAGGTTGACTCAAAGGGAAGCAGCCACCAGGACGTGAAGGGAGTCCAGCAGCAGGCTGGCCCTGCACCAGCCTGAGGGCTGTTGTGCTGCTGGGAACAAAGCCAGGGAAGAGGCTAGAGAAAAGGCTGGTCACAGATGCCAGTGCTCAAGAAGTATAATCTGGAACTTGACAGCTGCCAAACTAACCCTCAGAGTGGTGAAGATGGCTTTTTTTCAGAGGAGATGACAGGAAGTGGCCAAAGGGACCAGTAATGGCAATTGTCCATCTACAGGACTAAAACAAAGCCAAGTGAGTATTGTGATTGTACCAGTGTTTTTGGAAGAAGAGGCACTGTCAGCAGAATCCTAATTCAGGCATTCCCTGTTGTTGCATCTGCACATTCTGGAGGACCTGAGAATAAATGTAAGAACAAAATGGAAGCTTCCCCCCACATTTCCTAACTCCATCACAGACCAGGGCAACAGCAAAACAAAAAATAGACATCTCTTACTTCCCCAAATCTCATAACTCATGAAGCAAGCTGGTGTTCAGATTAGCAACTCAGCCTTGACTATTAGGCAGCTGGGCACTGGCCCCATGGGTCATCCCCTTTAACAGAGTCCACTTGCTATTACATAGCATAAGGTAGGAGGTATTTAGAAGCAAACTGTGACAGCTCGGTGCCTCCCTGGAGTTCGTATTAAACACTGCTAATTCTTGCTAAACTCTCTTTGGTCTTCTGCTGTGCCCAGTGCCTGCAGCTGACCTGGCAGCCTTCCACCCTGGGTAGCAGACCGACTTCTCTCACCCGTGCCGCGGGAGGTTGGGGGCAGAGGCCTCTGTCCTCAGCCTGAACACCTCTGGTAGCATGCTCAGCTAGTAAAGCTCCTGAATTGTTGTGTTGCTGTCCCAAAGGGAAGATTGTGCCACCAAAACAAGCCAACTTTTCTCAGGTTTAGTCAGGTCTCTCTAAAACCCTTTGACACAGTTAATGGTGAGACCTTGTGCTAGGAATGAGGGCAAAAAGAGAGAGAAAGAGAGAGAGACAATTTGAAGTTAAAGAGATGGTGTTTTTGAAGTAAGGAAAAAAAAGTCTGTGGAGCAGACCAGGAAAAAGATTTCATATTTGAGAAACAAATCTAGTGTGAAAGGAGATTGATTTTTTGGGGGAAAGGCAATAAGAAAGCTGTTACTAGAATTGACTTTTATTCTAGTACATCTGATAAGATTCTTTCCACTTTATACAAGCAGGATGGACCATGTGGCAAATTATAGAATCACATGAGAGCTGAACAGATCATGTTCCTGTGACCATCTTCATCTCCCATATGTCCTTTGTCAGGCAGTTTATCTTCTTACAATTGAGCCCTCATCTTAACATGTTAAAATCAGTGTAGAAGGGAAATGCTTCCTGCTTCTGGAAGGGAAATGTATCCTGTCTTTCTAAGTACACAGACCTCCTGTTAAACATACTGAAAGTGGTATCTGTTGAGGCTGCACAAGTGGAATTCTTTGAGTTTAATTTTTTTAGATATCTTTGTCTTCCAAAATTATGTCTTGTATATGTTTGAGTAGTACAGATTAAAAGAAAATAGGTCATACCACAACATTAAACAAAATAGTCATATTTAACATAAATAAAAAATCCTATGTTCTAAATTGCAGTCTTGGAAAACAGTGCACCCTTTATTGTATTTAAGCCCTTTTGCTAATAAGCAGCTTGAATTTCTATTGTGCCATTTTGTGGAATTTTATAACCATCTAGTAATGAACTTCCCTAAAGTTGAAGAGGTCTGAAAGTCCAGTTTTAAAGGAAGAAAACAGAAGCCTGCCTAAACTCAGGCATTGGCTGGGTAGTCGCAAAGAGTTGTGGTCAACAGCTCAATGTCTAAGTGGAGACCAGTGACAAGTGGTGTTCCGCAGGGGTCGGTACTGGGACCAGCATAGTTTAACATCTTTGTAGGAGACATGGACAGTGGGATTGAGTGCACCCTCAGCAAGTTTGCTGATGACACCAAGCTGTGTGGTGTGGTGGACACGCTGGAGGGAAGGGATGCCATCCAGAGGGACCTTGACAGGCTGGAGAGATGGGCCAATGCAAACCTCATGAAATTTAACAAGGCCAA
>VZTO01005377.1:5173-17655 GCA_013400615.1 Syrrhaptes paradoxus | reverse complement strand
TTCACTATGAGGGTGGTGAGACACTGGAACAGGTTGCCCAGGGAGGTTGTGGATGCCCCATCCCTGGAGGTGTTCAAGGCCAGGCTGGATGAGGCTTTGAGCAACCTGGGCTAGTGGAGGGTGTCCCTGCCCATGGCAGGGGGGTTGGAACTTGATGATCTTTAAGGTCCTTTCCAACCCAAACCATTCTATGATTCTATGATTCTATGTTTACTTTGTAGACATCTGTCGGTAGATCAGGTGAGTCACACTCAATGGAGTTTTATGGCTTGATGGGAGCCTGGAGTTGAGACTCCAAATTACTAGTACAGTCCTTTTCTTAGGGCTTGCATACAGCTCAGTAAGTGGGAGAAATTGTTCTCATTGCTTGAAAAAGTGGAGTGCAAGCTTTCCTTGTCTGCATGCTTTACTCAGAAGGGAAGCTGCACCCTGGGGTTCTTTGTTATAAAACACACAAGAGAAGCATAAGGTGTTATTATAACAACAGTTATCAGAGAATCTGATAAAACATGTCTGGAGCCTATTCTTAAAAAAATCCAATGATATGGATTTTACAGTCTTTCCAGGCAGTCTGTTCTGATGCTTTGCTCTCCTCATGTTGGAAAGTTTTTCTAATGCCTAAAGTTTCCACATTCCATTATTTCTTGTTCTAATCCCTGTAGATGTGGCAAGCAATTGATTCCGATTCCTTAGTAGGATACTGTTGAAGTATGTTATGACATTTCCTCTTAAGTGTTTAATTCTCCAGACTGAACAACTCTGATTTTATTCAATCTTTACTTGCAGATCACTTTTTCCAGCCCTCTAATCCACCTTGTTGCTCTCCCTGGACTGCTGCAAGAAGTTTGCATCTCTCTCAAAGCACAGTGCCTAAAGGTGCATACAGTACATTAGCTGCTTGCTAATTCTGGAGTATCTGCAGGCAAATCTTACACATGATGCTGTCTATACAACCTGTGCAATAGTTTTTGCAGGGAGGTGAGATTGTTTACTTCTGTTCAGCTTGTGATCCCCCATAGACCACAA
This sequence comes from Syrrhaptes paradoxus, assembly GCA_013400615.1. Classification (NCBI taxonomy): domain Eukaryota; kingdom Metazoa; phylum Chordata; class Aves; order Pterocliformes; family Pteroclidae; genus Syrrhaptes; species Syrrhaptes paradoxus. The sequence continues at coordinate 16,629 of VZTO01005377.1, read as the reverse complement.
ACTGTTTCCTATGGACTCATTTTCCACCTTCTGTTTGTACAGTTGATTACTTCTACATAAATGTAGCACTTTCACTTGTCCTTACTGAATTGCATCCTATTGATTTCAGACCGCTTCTTCAAATTGTCAGTTTCATTTTTAATAGTGAAAAATGAGGTGTCCTACCTTAGAGCCCGTCTGTGAATAGTTCAGAATGGTAACACAGGAGGCAGGAAAGAATCACACACTTTCCTCTACTTGTATTTCTATGGGGTGGGAAGGCACGATGACTGTATCTCTGCTGGCATGAGTCCATGCTTTGGGATAAGAAGAGGTAATTGTCTTTTGTTACAGTATAGCCTGAAGGCAAGACAAGTTTATCCTTCTGTTAGAAAGTGTTTTCTAATACTTCACATATAGTTTCTCATTCAGTTACTTCTTGTCTCAGAAAAGGAGAGGAAGAAATATTTGCTCCCATTCCACAGCAGGAGGACCTTTGTTTTAGATACAGCATTCATATGAATCAGTAAATGATTCCTGCCCTGCTAAGTTCGTAACTGAAACAGAAGAAATCAGGAGTGGAGGCAAGGGCCTTAACACATAATGGGAAAGTGACAAATTATATGTTCATTTTTTGGCACTTTCCAGGGAAAAGCTTAGGCAGGTGTTGATGAGAGAAATGGAAGGCAAGAATGTAGTAGAAGGGTACACTGAAGTGAGGCAAAATGAAGACTGAGCGTACTAAGGGCAACACAGAGGGAATGGAGATGAGGGGAGAAGACTCTGGGAGGAGACTGTAGAAGAGTCAAAGACAAGCCGATAAAATCCAATCCAATCTGTGTAACATTGTCTGTCTGTCAAGAGGTCCCCATTTTGTCTCTGTCAAGAAACACATCTCTAGCTGTACTCACTCTAGAATTTGTCTTTAAGGCTATAAAGCAAAAGAGGCTCATGTAGAGGAATAGAAAGGAGAGTTACTAGTTAGATAGATTTTGTCAAGAGTATCTGTGTGGAGATGAGGGTGTCTGTCTCATGAGCATAGTTCAGGACAGTACTAAGAGAAGAGGTGGCACCTTTGAAGCTATGTTCCACACTGAGTGACATGTCTGTCACAGTACAGCAAGCTCTTCACAAAAGAAATGCATACTGTAGATTGGAAGAAGATGATGACACGACAGTATTTTTTTCCTGCTCCAGGGACACTGCCTTCAGGAACACTTGCTGTGATGTTCTTCTATGCTGTGTATAAAGCATGCTTTTTCCATGCACCTTTAAAACTCTCTAGCTCAGTGTCTAGAAAATGGCAGTCTGTTATCAGTTGCTGACTGAATTAAAATGGGATGTTCAGAAGGGTGAAATCAGAACCACTTATAATCCAAGTTATTTCTTTTTTTTTTGTTTCTTCCTCCTCCCCCCAATCCTCCCCAGCATAATTGGGGCACATTAGCTTCACTGTCTTAGTTCATTAGGTCGTTTCTGAAAATTGAAAATCACAGTTTTGTGTTTGCTGGTGTCTTTTTACTTGTAGGAAATCATTTACAATGAAACTACTTCTGAGTTTCCCACTGTGTAGAAGACTCCAGAGCTGCTTGTTTATACTTCATCAGAAGAACTGTTGGAAATAATAGCTCTGAGTTAGGGAATGATGTTGTCCGAGGACTCTTGCTTTGACAACAATACCAGTCCCTCGTGGTGTTGAAAACCCTCAGTTATCACGGACTGCAGAGAGTCCTCAGTTCTTTGCAACATCAGGACCTAATTGTGTAGTGATGGAGTAAGCTTTTCAGAACATACACAAGGGCAATTTTATTTCTACTGCAATATCAAAAAACAGTGCAAGAACAGATAAATGGCATCTGTGGGATATTCAAGGGTAGTTTCTTTTAACTAGGTTGTACTGATGATACTCTCTGCAGTCTATGATGTTTATAACTGCTAAGATCTGGTCTGTTTCTGTATACATCTGACAGAAAATAAAAAAGATCAGAAACTGAAAATTTAAAAAGATGACCTGTAAATAAAATAACTTAGACTTTGCCTGAGAGGTGCTTTTATTGAATCTTTATATGGTCTTTACAGAGGAATAAAAAAATCAGGATTATCTCTAGAGGAGAAACAGTCCAGTGATTTATATGTTGGAAGATTATTGGTAAAGGGGAAAGGTGTTCTTTTCACCTCTCACAGCCTTTTCACCCTAGCTTCACTTCACTCTTTTCTTTCTTCTTCAACCACCTTCATCCTTTTTCCTGTCAGTGGTATCTCTTCCCTTATTTTTCCAAATTGCAATTTAAAATGTCAGCCTAGCCTATGGGAATAGTAAACCAATTTAGTCTATTTTTATGGTGTCTTTCAGTCCAGAAGAACTTTTCTTGCCCGTTTTACTACTTGTTTAAAGATATTGCCAGTCACTGTGTATGAGAGGCCATGAAATACGATCTTGAGTAGCAGGCCTTTAGCTAGGGCTTGTAACTGGAGAAACTGAAGATTACTCTGGTCTTTCAATGTGCAGAACACTTTTGTGGAATATTTGCTTTATATACTAAAGTCAGGCTTTGACTTCTAAGACTGACTGTATTCTGGGTAGGAACTGTGGTTGATTGCTAGATCTGACTTTAATTAGGACTTCTGTCATGGACTTGGAAATCTTTTAATCCAAAGTTTTGTTCCTGGAATGATTAGTTGCCCGTGACTCTATCTAGCCTTGGGGAAAGTACCACAAAGGAAAATTACATGAAAAATGGAGAACTATGCCACTACCACTTAAAATTCATTTTCTTGTCTGTCATGTTTTCAAAGAATACAAAATCACTTAAATACAAAAAAAAAAAAGCACAATCCATATCAGTCATAATAAATTGAGACTTCCTAAAAAAATTAATTTTGGAAAATAGTTTGCACATTTTGTTTGCTCATTCATTGTAATTTATTTTCTGTGGAAAATTTCAATGGTCTCAGCAGTTCAGACTAGATCCTCTATCAGTGGTGAAACTGTTACTCGTGTAACACCAGGAGATGGAGTTGGCAGGGGGAAATTCATTTATTAGTCTGAATAAGTCACTTACTGGATAGGGGATGGCTGGGAAGGTATGTGCGACAGGTATCAAGATGAGTTTTTTCCTGAGATGTCAATAAATTTCTGGCAAGACTCGGGGACTCTTCTGGCCAGTCTGAACTTGTGCATATGGATTTGTAAGTGTGAAGGGAAAAGAATCTTTTAGAAATTAAAACTAAATTACCAGGAAAAAGGTGCACCTCTAAGCTACAGTTTCATGAAATGTATCCCAGTTTACCAACACATACAGCACAGGGGAAGTATTCAAATCTCAAAACTGTGGTGGGGGAACTGATGTAAAGACAAGGGGTTTAAATCTACTCAGAACCGTATAAAGTTTTGAAGAACAAAAAGCCTCTAGAGAAAGTGATGTTTCCTCTTTACCTAACAGGTCTAAAGTGCTACCACAGAGAACTGACAACATTTAGGGGAGATTATATAAAGCAGGAGTGAAAGAAGGCTGGCAGGTGCTAAGGAGTATTCAGGTCAGACAAAGACAGCTGTCAAAGCCATCAGTCATACGGGATAAGGGAAATTACAATTTAACTAAGGGAGGAAGAGGTGCTTTTCACAAAGGAGTATCCTGGAAAGTTAATGGTATGTCAAAACACAAAGTTAAATAAAAGGGCCCAAAAGTTAAATAAAACCTATATACCTTTGTGCATAGCTGAGAAGGCTAAATAGGTAAACTTGATTGCTTGGCCATGTGGTAAGGAGACTCCTGAAACATGTAGGAATGAAACGTAAAGAAGATGTTTAAAAATCTGGCTTTGACTATTCATAATGAGTAGATTAAGTAATTGAAAGGTTAAGTGAATTATTCTATATTCTCCAAGGCGGTACACTTTCTTAATACAGGAAAACACCTACAGAAGTATTGGCTTTATCACACAGATTATTACATTTATTACATTACCACCATCCTGAGCAAGCTATTTTACATTAAAAAAACAAAGGAGTTTGATAAGATATCAACTGGTTAAAGACCACAAAAGGGGTGACTTTGGGTATCTGGGTCTAAACTCCAAAGAATACAATATACTCTTTTTGTAACGTATGAGGCTTAGTCCAGCTGGAAACAGCTGAGATGCCAGATGTGACATTGAAATAATTAAGGCCGATTTATTAAGTGACTGTGGAGTTGGAAGCGCAGTATTGGAAGCTACTTTGGACAGCTCAGTATAAATCTCCAAAGTAATCAGCAAAGAGAAATGATATGACGTGGAAGAAATAGAAAGATATAATATCATAACTTCATTAACTCTATGCTCTAGCTGAATCCACATACATATAAATGAGAAGAGGCCAATAGGTACACTGCAAAAACAGATAGAAACATGAAGCATTGTTAATCTGAGGAGAGAGATGAAGTAAATAATTTTAGAAAATAAAAAAGACACAATGAAGGTATATAAGATAGTGAACAGTAATAAGAAGCAAAATCCAAAGTTTCTATTTACTTTCTAAAGATTTCATCAAAAAGGGACTTTGATTTGAAACTGAAAACCTCTACAATTAAAACTGATAAAAGGAAATATGTTTAAAGAGAATACTTAATTAACCTGTGGCATTTATGTAGACAGTGCAAACGTCCACAGTATATTAAACAGAAAAAAAACAANATCTGGGGCGCACAGCTGGGATGTGAGACACAGATCCACCGTGTTCCTGCTGGGAGCTGGGCGGAACGATGTTCAAACCATGGAGCTGCTCTGGGTCTTTGCCAGGCAAAAGCACGTGGAGGAGAACAAGCGAGACCTGTCAGGCAAGACCAGGTCCAGACAAAGACAGCTGTCAAAGCCATCAGTCATACGGGATAAGGGAAATTACAATTTAACTAAGGGAGGAAGAGGTGCTGTTCACAAAGGAGTATCCTGGAAAGTTAATGGTATGTCAAAACACAAAGTTAAATAAAAGGGCCCAAAAGTTAAATAAAACCTATATACCTTTGTGCATAGCTGAGAAGGCTAAATAGGTAAACTTGATTGCTTGGCCATGTGGTAAGGAGACTCCTGAAACATGTAGGAATGAAACGTAAAGAAGATGTTTAAAAATCTGGCTTTGACTATTCATAATGAGTAGATTAAGTAATTGAAAGGTTAAGTGAATTATTCTATATTCTCCAAGGCGGTACACTTTCTTAATACAGGAAAACACCTACAGAAGTATTGGCTTTATCACACAGATTATTACATTTATTACATTACCACCATCCTGACCAAGCTATTTTACATTAAAAAAAAAAAGGAGTTTTATGATAAGATATCAACTGGTTAAAGACCACAAAAGGGGTGACTTTGGGTATCTGGGTCTAAACTCCAAAGAATACAATATACTCTTTTTGTAACGTATGAGGCTTAGTCCAGCTGGAAACAGCTGAGATGCCAGATGTGACATTGAAATAATTAAGGCCGATTTATTAAGTGACTGTGGAGCTGGAAGCGCAGTATTGGAAGCTACTTTGGACAGCTCAGTATAAATCTCCAAAGTAATCAGCAAAGAGAAATGATATGACGTGGAAGAAATAGAAAGATATAATATCATAACTTCATTAACTCTATGCTCTAGCTGAATCCACATACATATAAATGAGAAGAGGCCAATAGGTACACTGCAAAAACAGATAGAAACATGAAGCATTGTTAATCTGAGGAGAGAGATGAAGTAAATAATTTTAGAAAATAAAAAAGACACAATGAAGGTATATAAGATAGTGAACAGTAATAAGAAGCAAAATCCAAAGTTTCTATTTACTTTCTAAAGATTTCATCAAAAAGGGACTTTGATTTGAAACTGAAAACCTCTACAATTAAAACTGATAAAAGGAAATATGTTTAAAGAGAATACTTAATTAACCTGTGGCATTTATGTAGACAGTGCAAACGTCCACAGTATATTAAACAGAAAAAAAACAAACAAAAAAATCCCAGGGACTTAAGCCCTCAGATGTCAGCATATTGTCAAACTGGGGAAAAGATCTCCTCTGTGGGCAGTTATTTTAAAAATTGCCACTTACATGTTTTGATTTTTACTTTTTCTCATGCACTGGATGCTCTCTAGGTTACTGGAGTATCTGTAGGTCACTGGTTTCAGAAAAGGGGTGAAAAGTTAGATGCAAAAATATTGCCTGCAAAAATTGCTGTAAGTACTTTGACTTGCCAGATGCTCTCTGAAATCTAATTTTTCAAGTCTGAGAGATAAAATATATTTAAAGGCCTTGTAAACTCTTATGGGAGAGATAGCATATACTTCTGTAGGATTTTCTTAAACATAGAAAATAATTTGCTGTCTCAAAGTAGGGGACAGTAACAATAGGTTCTAGTTGGTTAGTATCTATTTTCTTCATTCGTATATGTGGGTGAGGGATGGAATGAAAAGAGAAAATCCTATATGTATTTTGTGATTTCTTTGGGAAATGTGCCAAAGTAAAAAGGAAAGTAGGTGACGGCCCTGAACCATTTTCACTGAATCTGAGTGTTGTTTGAGATTTTGAGGTTGCAGCTCCTGTTAAGGATGACTTGCTCGGCTGGTGTGGTTGAAGCATACCAATAAGAGGCAGGAAGGTGATGTGATTAGTATCTTATCTGTCTGTCCTTGAATTCTCCACTCCTGTGACCTCTTCTGCATTCACATAGGCTGGCTGGGATGCAGGAGAGATTTCAGCAGACATCCATAAGGAAGCTGACTCATTTCAAGCACAATACCAGGATTTTCTAACTACTCTGCTTTTGTGCCCATGATGAATTCCCTGGTAATGTCTTTTCAGATTACCTGCTAGCCATGGCTTATTTGCATATCTCTTAATGACATTTATGCTTAAGAATGCATTTTTAATTAGTTTTTTTAAAACCATGTTAATTTTCCACATCCAAGACCAGACTGCCATTTTAATGGGTAAAAATATACATTTTAACAACTGTTCTTTCAGATTCAGTTCACATGCTGCACTTGAAAATTACATCAGTGTAGGTCATCATTTGGATCTGTGAAGGTACTCGGAGGACCAGGCATGTACATGAACCCATGCCCACTTCAGGTGTAGTGGAGTGGCAAGCACCAGGGACTGCTACCTATGTGTGAATAATCTGGAGGTGAGGAAGCCTTGGTTCTTCCTCAAAGAGAATTAGTTTACAAAATGTAACTGACAAAAGATGTGTGTGGGGATGGAGGAGAGGGGAAGAAGTAATCTACATCCTCTGACAGCTGTCACCTCTGAGATGAAGGAGGGATTAGAAAGGGAGCTGTTACTCTTAGGCAACACTATAGTGGAGAAGTAGCAGCTAAGATTTTCCCATCCCCTGGAAATGTGAGGAAATTCTCAGTTAGTCCTTAGCAGATACATTTTTTTCAGTGCATTTTCTGAGTGCTTTCAATACCAATAATTGCATGTCCCTGCTCTGAGAAGCTAATAATTTACTTTCACACATGGTACTCTAAGAGGGATAACAAAACAGTGGGATGGGGAAGATCAGAACACTAAAGCTAGGGAGATATTGCCCAGCGATGGCATGGGCACAGCATGGGGGAAGAGTTTTTTTGCATTTACATCCGTTTTGTGACTGGTCTACACTCCCAAGATAGCATAAAAAGGCCTAATTTAAATGAGTCAAACCTACACGGGTAAGTGATTAAATAGGTTTTAGCTGATATGTGTTCTTGTAGCAATCATGGCAGAGTAGTTTTAAAGGGTGACTGAAGTCAGTCATGATGTTGGCATTGACAGGCTGGTTTGATATTGGCCTGGTTGTCAAAGGGGTTTCCTCTGAACATGTCTGAGACTCCCACAGCAATTCGCAACAACCATCCTCCAAGATGGCTGATGGCTGCTCCAAAACCATTAGCCACATGAGGCTTCTGTTACCTTGAATGTTTTTTGGGAGAAAGCAGCAGAAGCCTGCTGAGTGTGGAAATGGGACATATTTCCAAAACATCTGTTGACATTATATATGCCGAGTAATTTCATTTCAAAATTGTCATGTTTTTCAACATAGGACATCTGTGCTGGTAAGCAGTGTCTGTGAAGTGCAAACAAAAATGGGATTAAATGTACAATAAATATGCTCAGACAAATAATACTTTTCAGTAGAGAAGTAAACATGCAGAGTAACTCCTTTATCAGCTATTCCCTTTTCTCAGGGAATGGACTTTCTTCATTCAACAATCTAGCAACAGACCAATATGCCCCAAGAAATACTGGGACTATAAAAGCTTTCTAGCCTTGTAAACCAAGTTTGTTATCCAAGCCATAGCTCCTGTGCTCCTTGGTACTTGATCTTTGCTGAGAAAATTGAATTAATAACACCGAAGTTCACCACAGTCAGTGAGGCAGGTGCAATACTTAGTCCGGGAGTCACAAAAGCTCGTGTGCTCATCACTTTGGTAGCTAAGTTACTCAGTAGGTTATGCCAAAAAAGACAGGTGTGACAAACTACAATCCTCTGTCAAGCCAGGAATCAGAGCCTGGAACTGCTGTGTGCACTTAGGTATCTCTGTGGTGCAAGATGTTGACGTCTGATTTACAGGATGGTACCTAACAAATACTATAGTATTCCTAGGCTATTATGGAGTCATGAGAACTCTCACTTGCATTATCTCTGTGGATTTTACATACTAGGCAGTGCCTTCAACACCAGCTTTTTGGATTAAATTGTGCCCTTTCTGTTGAAGCTAGGCTCCTGTTTATGAGGCAAGTGCTTCAAACACTCAGCTGCTATGTAAGATGCTAGTACTGTTCACTGACCTGTCTTTTTGAGCAACTTAAAGCAATCTGAATGAATTAAGTTTGGTCAGAGTATGGCTAGAAATCTAGCCTCCTATGAGGTCTCAGGCAGTGCATCTTTCTGAATTGTTAATGAAAGGTGACTTATCTAGGCAACCTGCTCTGTAAAGATAAAGATGCCTCTGACTTTCCTCAGTAATACATCTATAATTCGCAGAGAGGCTTTTCCCTTAAACCTAAGTGNTCTGATTTTAGTAGCTTAAATTTTATCTGTGTTGTACTCGGATTTGAAAGAAGTCTGCCCATGTTCCATCAAAGGCCTATGTTCCCAGGTATCACATAGTGCCTCAGGGAAGAGACATGACAAGTGAGCGTGAATAGAGAATTCTAAGGGACCTAGGCAAAACTGAGGGTTTTTTTGCATCAAAGCTAGCTCTGTCCTACTGTTCTGCAGGAGGAAGAGGAACAGTGAATGGGAGGGAAGGGCCAGAGCATGAGGGAGGTAGAGTTATAGAGAGGGTGTTGAGATACAGAGAATGAGGTTTACTGGTCTTGCTGTCACAGGTTGAGATGGTGGAGCTTCTTCCACGAACGAAGAGTACTGCCTGGTGTACTCCCACTTGTCTTTCTGCAGCAGCAGCAGCGTCATGTAGCATGGGTTTCCAGGGCTCTGCAGTTGACAAAGTAGATAGAGAGGTAACAGCTGAGTTTGTTGTTCTTGCCAGTCTGCTGACCTAAACAAATGCCTATTTGGCTTTTACTTAAAACAAGCCTGCCTTTGACAATAACACATTTACTGAGCTGAAAATAAAAATGTGTCCAAAATGTGGTTGTTGGAGGTGAATGCTCACTCTTTATGTGTATACCTTGGAATTAGAACCAGTTTGAAAAAAATACTGGAGCACTTGCTTTATGACCAAGCCTTTCTTTTACCATGTATGTGTAGTAATTATGTTAAACTCTTACATGTAAAAAAAATAGATACAATCAATTTCTTTGAAATCTTTACAAGTCCTGTTTTGAGACTACTGAAGCACAGGATTTCAACTTTTCACTTTGGAACAATAGTTTTTACTTAGATATTGAATGTATTTAAAGTCTCATTGATGTCTGTATTTAAATGTTGATTCTTGAAGACACTTTGAAAAAAAAGTTCTGCTTGGAAAAAGATTTAAAATTTTTGTTTCCTTGTATCAATTCAGGACAACAGGAAGTTTGAAATCTTACAATATTTCCCAGGCTGGCAAATATAGCTTGCTATTTGCCTGACTTTACATTGAATTAAGCAGAAACCATAAAGTTTTGGTCCAGTAATTTAAATACTTAAGCCGTTTGAAACAAAACCACAGTTTAGTAAAGTGTACAGACTACTGTGCTGGAGTAAATTGTTTGAGAAATATAAGCCAAGTATTTTTCACTTTCTTTCTTGATCAGCATCGGAGATCTAAGCATGGTCAAAGAATGTACCAAGCAAAAAGAGCAAGAAATCAGCCTTTAGGCCTGATCTGAACAGCTAGATTGATTCCTCATAGAGAATAAATCACATTAAGTACTGAAAGTGAAGTTGATATTTTGGAAATTATTCCATTGGCTAATATTACAAAGATCAGGAAACATATTTTACGTTGCTTGAGCTTCAGCAGTGATTTTTTAATAATTTATTTCCTGTCCTTTAAAGGGGTTGAATTTGATTGGACATGCTTTCAGCTAAGCAGGGTAGGTTTTGCATCCTGTTTCTTGTTGGATTTCTGTTGTTTTCACCTGTGGGTGGATATCAAGTGATTTGGGGCTATCCCTTTTCTGTGTCTCTTGTACCTCCTAGGTTTTAGGTGTCATTTGCCCATTTTTGTTCAAATTTCACAAGATTTAGCAGCAACAATGATAGCCAGGTTAGTAACTTTACTTTTACATTAGTGCATATATTAGTTTTTTTTATGTTTCACCTGCTCTGACTTTATTGCGATAACTAGCAGATACTGTTTGCATATGTTTTTCTCTTCACTGGTTTACACTACCGCTGTAATGTTGAGAATAACTGGTGAGAACTTACTGGTGGTTGAACAAGACAGATGCTTGAAGTTCATGATCTTTGTAATCTTGTGCTTTTACAATTTAAGTTTACATTATAGAGATTGTTCATTTCCAATGGAAATTTCTGTAAATTTCATCACACTCTTTATTTGGTTTCCTACAGAAATTTTTGAGAATTGATAGCCCTGTATATTGAGAGATAGGGTTCACAGGATTGCTTAGACAGTTTTCTTGTCTAATGCCATTGAAATCCCCTCTTATTCTTTTGCTTCCCTCAGTTTTTACCTAAATCCAAGAGATGACACCTCAGTCTCTAGGTTAATTAAAGCTGCTTTTGGATCTGCGTGTTCGAGCCCTGATCCAAATGAAATCTAAGTACAAAGCTTGTCCCTGCAGTTGAGGCCAAGGGAAAAGACATTGATTTGTTTTATCTGAAACGCTGTCTGTTAGACAAGCCATGAAAGCTGAATGTCATGGATATGTCTTCTTTCCTTCAAAACAGGGTCTTCTTGTAGACTCATTTACCATCTACAGAACTTACCCAGACAATGGGAATTCAGGGTTTAGACTCTTGCTTATTGTTCTTCCTCAAACATACATCCTTCGCTTTTCCAGAAAGGGTCTGTTCCTGAAATTCTGTCTTCAGTATCTCCTCCTCCTCCTCTGTTGTTATTT
>VZTO01005376.1:0-27786 GCA_013400615.1 Syrrhaptes paradoxus | reverse complement strand
AGCCCCACGCCCACGGGAGGTGTGCGCAGGTTCACGCCCCCCCCCAGCCGTGCCCCACCGTGGGGGAGCACACGTGGACCCCCTCCGTGGGGAACGCGGACCCCGGCGGGTCTCCCGTGGGGTCCAACCCCAGCTCGTGTGGCCCGTGGGGGCGGCTCAGTGCCAGCCTGACAGCGGGGGGGTGGGCAGGGGCCAGGGGACGGGACCCCCGGGGTTTCGGCCCCACTCGAGGTGCTGGTGCCCGGCCCACGAGCCCCGGCGCGGCCGCAGCCCCGGCCTTGTGCAATCCCGGCCGGCGGCTGCTGACCGCCCTCCCCCCTCCAGCGGGCAAAGTCCCCCGGAGGCGCGGGGTGTCCCAGTGGGGGGGGGACGACGACAGGAGGCTCAGAGCCCCCCACTCACGGTGGCACAATCACCGTGGGGTGCACAAAGCCCCCACTGCCCTGCCCTGTACAGCCCCCCCACTTTATTCTACCCCGAGCACCCCACAGCCGCCTGCCCAAGGCCTGGCACTCTTGTGACATGCCACAGCACAGGGCCCAGTGGCACTGAGAGGGACAGAGCTTCACCCCACAGCTCCGGAGCCCACGCGGAACTGGGACCCAGCAAGTGCCGGGGTGGGGGTGCTGCTGGGGCACAGTGCCAGGGCGCAGGGTGGGACCAGTAACGCCCTTTACTGGGTCAGGCGGGCGCTGGGAAAGGTGCCACCCGCTGGGACTGTCCTGGGCAGGGCGGCACCCCAAAGGCACAGCTCATGCGGGCACATGGCATGGCCCAGCACGCCCCAGCACCTCCCAGTTACTGCTGGTTCATTTCCCAGTGCTGCCCAGTGCCCACACGTCCCCACTCGGTGCCACCTGGCCCCCGCCACACGCCGAGCTGTGGGTGCAGAAATCAGGGTGGGAGCACAGCGTACCCCCCAACTGCATGAGCAGGGACCTGGCCCATGTGCAAACACCAAAATTTGGCTTAAAACCAATAAAACCAGTCGAGCAGAGCAGCACTGACTGGCCGGGCTGGGGGCACTGCCCTGGGTAAAGGGGGGCTCTGCCCCACACCCCATGCTGGCTCGGCAGGGCCACGGCTTGCCCCCAACGGGTGCCACCAGCCTTTGGGTGCCGGGCTGGACCTGGGGTCCTGTTGGAGACCCCCTGAGCGGGGCCTTGCCTTTGGGTTTTTATTTTAATTCCTTTCCCCTCTCCTGGACACACGGCGCGTGACTGTGGCGAGAAACCAGCCGGGGTGGGAAACGGACCCTTTCGTCCCACTGGGCTCTTCGGGTGACAATGACAGTCACCCCCTCACCCTGAAAACCCAGCACAGGGGCTTGCACGGGGCAGGGGCAGAGCTGGGGAAGGGGACAGCAGGGTGTCCTGGCGCAGGGGACACCAGCCGTGCCAGAGCTGGGTGCATGAGGGACAGTGGCATCAGCAAAGACCCCTCTGGGGGTCGGGGGCCACCGTCGCTGTGCTCCCTGCGGGCCAGCACCCCCGGCCATCCCTGCGATGAGCTCCCCGGCCTCAGCGGGTCACCCCACACGGGGACTTGGGGGGCTCAGACCCAGGGTGGGTGTCCTGCCCCTGCCCTGCCGCAGCCCGTGGGCACTGGGAGGGGACAGAGAGTGGGGATGGTGCGGGGGGGGGGACAGGGGAGAGACCACCCGCGTGGGGTGGGCAGCAGACCCTCTGCCAGCCGCCTGTACAGAAGTGTCGCTGTCGCTTTAAGAGCGGAGGGTGGCGGCCCCTTTAAGACGCGGGGGGGTGCGGGGGGGGGTCAGCTGCCCGCGCACAGCAGCGGGGCCGCGGCGCCACGGTGGGTNTCAGTGCCGGACCCGCTCCCGCGCCCCCTCCCAAGGGCTGACCCCCCCATCCCCCGGACGTGGCGCGGGTTTTATCCTTATTTTTATCCTTATTTTTATCCTTATTTTTATCCTTATTTTTATCCTTATTTTTATCCTTATTTTTATCCTTATTTTTATTTTTAATAATTTATTTTTAACCCCTCCGCCTCCTCCTCCTCCGCCCTGCCCGGGGAGCTGCGGGATGGGGGGACCCCGGGAGCTGTCCCCGCGCCCCCTTCCCGGGGGTCGCCGCCAGCGGTAGGTGCCCCACGGGGCCGCCACTCCCCCCCCCCCGCCGTGGGGCAGGAGGGGGCCATGGGGGCGCTGAGCCTGGCCGGGGTGCTGGGGGGGGACAGCGGGGTGCAGCCCACCGGGACCCCACTGCTGCTGGACCTGGGGGGCACCGGTCCCCCCGGGGGGGATGCTCTGAGCCATGACTGCGGCCTGAATGTGAGTGTGGGGCTGTGGGGGGGCTGGGGTGGGGTTGGGGGTGATGGGAGGGATGTGGGATATGGGGGGGGCCCTGTCCCATCCCTGTCCCCCCCCTAGTGAGGGCAGCGGGGGTCACACCAGGATTTGCTGATGGTTTTCTCCTTGGAAAAACCTGACTGCTCACCAGGCTGGGGTGGGGGGGTCGACAGGGGGGGCACTGTGGTGCTGGGGATGGGGACAGGGATGGGGACACCCCCAGTGGCGCTGGCACAGCCCTCGATCCCCACACACATGGCACAGATGGGGAAACTGAGGCAGGGACGACAGTGACCTGCCACAAGCAGAGGGACAGCATCACCCGCAGGGTCCCTGATGGCAGGGGCAGCTTGGGGGGGTGACGGGACTCAGGGTGTCCCCCCCACATCTGCTCAGCAGTGCTGGGAGGTGCGGAAACACAACAGCTCCGAGTGGTGCCACTTTGTGCGGAGCAACCCCGACTGCCGGCTGGACGGTGGCTTCCTCAACTACCTCGAGGGGGTCTTCTGCGTCTTCCCCCCCCGGCTGCTCCCGCTGGCTGTCACCCTCTACGTAAGGACGGGAGTGGGGGGTGATGCTGCTGGGGGGGTGTTCAGCCTTGGGGACCCCACTGACCCCCCTCCCTGACCCCACAGGCTCTCTGGCTCCTGTACCTCTTCATCATCCTCGGCGTGACGGCAGAGAAGTTGTGAGTAGCCTCCTGGAGGAGGGGACAGTCCCTGGGGTGAGGGGGGAGCCTCGCGGTCCCCAAGGAGCCCTGTGGTCCCCGAGCAGCCCCATCACCCCCTCCTTCTCTGCCCTTCCAGCTTCTGCCCCAACTTATCGGCCATCTCCACCAACCTGAAGCTGTCCCACAACGTGGCAGTATCCTTGATGGACACAAGGCTGGAGAGGGGACAGGAGGAGGTGACATGATGGGGACACTTCTGCAACCCTTGTCACCGTGCCAGGGGACAGTGACTTTGGTGGGTGGTGGCGTGCCAGGGTGGGCAGGTGCCCTGTCTCCCTGCGGGGACGAGGCCATTGGGTCTTTTCCTTGACGTCCCCTCTCCATGGTGTCACCTTCCTGGCCTTTGGCAACGGGGCGCCTGATGTCTTCAGCGCCGTGGTGGCCTTCTCTGACCCCCGGACGGCGGGGCTGGCCATCGGGGCCGTCTTTGGTATGGAGACCTCCACCCCCAGCTCCTCCCCGGTGGCTCTGGGTGGGGGGAACATTGTGGGGCGGGGGGATGTCCCCACCTGATTGGGACCTGTTGGGTTGGCAGGCGCCGGCGTGTTCGTCACCACGGTGGTGGCCGGGGGCATCGCGCTGGTGAAGCCCTTCACCGCTGCCTCCAGACCCTTCCTCAGGGACGTCATCTTCTACATGGTGGCCGTCTTCCTCACCTTCATGGTCCTCTACTTTGGCCGCATCACGCTGGGAGAGGCTCTGGGTGAGCGCCACGGAGGGGACAGGGCTGGAGGGGGGTGGTGGGAGCACCCTGGGGTGCTGTAACCCCCCCTTCCCCCCCCCAGGCTACTTGGGGCTGTACATCTTCTACGTCTTCACCGTGGTGCTCTGCACCTGGATCCACCGGCGGCAGCGGGGCGAAGGGCTGGCCCCCCCCGGACCCTGGGAGCCAGGTAAGGGTCACCGGGCTGTGCCCATGGGAACCCCCATTCTGGGGTCTCCCTCCATGGCCCCCCTCCTCTCCTCTCCCCCCAGAGATGCCGACGGATGCTGAAGAGCGGGAGTCTTCGGGCGTGAGCAGCGGGGACTACGGTATGTCACTCCTGGGGGGCTCAGGGCTGGCTCTGCTCTGTCCTCGGGGGTCGTGGGGGGGTCCCAGGGACCCCCAGGCTGCTGTGTGCATGGCCGAGCCCATGGGCTATCGGTGGCCAGGTGCTACCGTGGGGCAGGGGGATGTCCCTGGGGCCACACAGGCGATGGCAGCCCTGCAATAGGGGGCCAGGGGGGTGGTGGCTGTGGCACAGGGAGCCCCCAGCCCCGCTCAGCTAACATACCCCCTGGCAGGAGAGGAGTACCGGCCCCTGCTCCCCCCCCGCGAGACCTCCCTGCGCATCCTCGCCACCGCCCTCAGCCCCCTGGACCACCGCCGGTGGAGGAGGAAGCCCTGGTACTGGCGGCTCTTCAAGGTCTTCAAGGTGAGGGAAGGGGGGACATGGGGCCAGGAGAAGCCCCCACACTGGGCGTCCCCCTCCCCGCTAGCCCCAGGGGCTGTGGCACAAGGGGATGGTGGGACAAGGGGACAGGTCATGGGGCAGCTCCTGGGGGGTCCCATCTTGGGGGTCCCCCATCCCTGCGGCTCCCCCCAGGTGCCGGTGGAGCTGGTGCTGCTGCTGACTGTCCCCGTCGTGGACCCCGACAAGGACGACCTGAACTGGAAGAGACCCCTCAACTGCCTGCACATCCTCACCAGCCCCCTGCTCTGCGTCCTCACCCTCAAGTCAGGCGCCTGTAAGAGCCTGGGGCAGCCCCAGACACCCCCCGAGGAGGGGATGGGGACAAGAGAGCCACCAAAGCCCTGGGGACCGCAGGAGGCCTTTGGAGCTGGAACCCTGCCCGGGGAGAGGGGGATGGGCCAGGAAGGAGCCGTGCTGGGGGGCATGGTTTGCAGCTGGATGGGTCCCTTTCTGCCACCCAGCAGCATCCTGGGGAGAAGTGGGGCAGGGCTGGGCCGCCTGGGGACACTGAGCAGCACCGGGAGGGCGTAGGGTAGAGGTGGCTTTAGGGGACAAGGTTGGATCCTGTCCCTGTGGCGCTGCGCTGATGTCCCCTCTCTCTCTGCTGCGTGCAGATGGGCTGTACCAGATCCAGGGTGTCTTCCCAGTCTGGGGACTGGTCACACTGGTTGGCTCTGTCCTGGCCATCATCATCTTCGTCACCACAAGCAACGAGGAGCCGCCCAAGTACCACTGTGTAAGGGGCCCCCCAGCCCTCAGCACCCACCGGGGACCAGCCCAGCCCGCTGCGGTAGAGCAGGAGCCAGGCTCTCGTCCCTGGTCCCCAGGAGGGACACAGCTGGCTGGAGGGGTGCAGGACACACCCAGGGACCAGTGTACCCCTCTGCCCGGCAGGTGTTTGCCTTCCTGGGTTTTTTGGCCAGTGCCATGTGGATCAACGCTGCGGCCACGGAGCTGGTGAACATCCTGCGGACCCTGGGCGTCATCTTCCAGCTGAGCAACACGGTGCTGGGCCTGACACTGCTGGCCTGGGGCAACAGCATCGGGGGTAAGGGCTCTGCTGCGCCCCAGGGACCCCCCACCCCAGCATTCTGTCCTGGCATCCCCCATGGACCCCCTTCTCCCTCTGCAGACACCTTCTCGGACCTCACCATGGCACGGCAGGGCTATCCCCGCATGGCCTTCTCCGCCTGCTTCGGGGGCATCATCTTCAGTATCCTTTGGGGCGGGGGGTGTGTGGTGGTACCTGGGGCAGGGGCTGCCTCCGTTCCCTGCCTGCAGCCTGGGGACTCCTGAGGGATCCCAGGGAGGAGCTGGACAGGATCCATCCTAGAGTCACAGGGATGCTCGCAGCCTCCCCAGAGCCTGCAAGGGGACTGGAGGGGAATTAGGGAGCTGTGGGGACAGGCAGTGTCCCCCTGTCCCCAGGGCTGTCCCAGCCTTGTGGGGTGTGGGCTGGAGGGGGGCAGGTCTGGGATCTGCCAAAGGGAAGGACAGGGAAGAGGCAGTGCCAGCCTGGGGGAGGCTGGGTGTGGTCACCTTAGTCCCCACTCACCATACTGGGGCAAGGTGACGGGGCAGGGAGGAGGAGGAGGGCTGCTGTCCCCTTCCCCAGGGTCCCCTGCATTGTGTCTTCATCCTGAACACACCCAGACATCCTGGTCGGCGTGGGGCTGGGCTGCCTGCTGCAGATGACCAGCAGCCAGCCCGTGGTGAAGGTGAGGGGGCAGCGGGGTGGTGGCGGGGGTCAGGCTGGCGGCAGGACCCCGGGGTCACTCCCCATCTCTCCGGCAGCTGGAGCCTGACAGCCTGCTGGTGTGGATCCTCGCCGGAGCGCTGGGGCTGAGCCTGGTCTTCTCCTTCGTGGCGGTGCCGGCGCAGTGCTTCCAGCTGGGGAAGGCGTACGGCGTCTGCCTCATCCTCTACTACCTGGCCTTCCTCTGCGTGGCCCTGCTCACCGAGTTCAGGGTCATCCGCCTCCCCCCCATCTGACCTGCCCCAGCTAGGCTCGCTGTCCCCTCTCCCTGTCCCTGCCAGGGGGACAGGGGCACCTCCACCCCAACCGTGCTGCTGCCACCGTGTCCTGGAGGCATTGGGGCACAGCCCAGCCCTTGGACTTCTTGTCGTGGGGGGACACAAGTGGGTGGGTTGTGGTTTGGGAAAGGAAAAGGAGCCGTTAGTACCTACGTCCCCTCCCCACAACGGTTAATCTTTAACTCAAGGCTGCTCCGGGCAGGAGTGAGGTTAGACCCCAGGGGCAGGGGACAGGGCAGCTCCAGCCTGGGGACACAAAGGAGAGGTTTAACCTCTTCACCCACTTGACTTTCCTCTCCCTGTCTCCATCCTGGCTGCTCTGGGACAGATTTGTCGAAGGTTTGTCATTGCAAAGGATGTGATGCACACTGTGGGTTTAAAGAGCAGCCGAGGCAAAGCGAGACGGGGTTGGGGGGAGATGAAGCTCCAGGGTAGTGCTGGGCTTTAGTGCAAGCAAAGCTGGAGGGATAAAAAAAAAAACAAACCCAGGGAGGCTGGTTTCCCCTGCTTTTTTAAAGGATGTTTTTCAACCTGAGTTTCAGATCCTACTTTTCTCCTCTAAGGGCAGCCAGAGCTGTAGGAAAGGACGTGGAGGTTTCCACACACCGTGGTAGCCTCTGGCACAACTAGGTTTAGGCACTGTGAAAACAAACCAAAACAAACTGCAATTAAAAAACCCAAACACAACCCCGACCTTGACTCCTGGTGTTTGCAGGGAGGCTGTTTTCTCCTGCTCTGTGCCGGTGTAACAGCCCTGGGCCAGCGCTGTGCGGGTGGAGGGGAGCGGGACCACCCTGGGTTCCTCCGGAGCTGAGCCAGCAGCAGGGGGAGGAGAGCGGGGGGCTGGGGTGACCCCCGCGCGGTGCAGGGCTGGGGGAAGTGGTTCCTGTGGGTTCACCAGCGCTGGATTTCCCAACAGCGGTCACATGCGCCTGACTCGGCCCTTTGGTCGCAGGGTCGGGAACTGCAGAGTCACGGCCGGCCCGGGGTCAGTGTGGGACATTACTCAGCTCCCCAGGGACGGGGACACCGGCAGGGCAGCCCGTGGGTGGACTGGTGCTTCTGCTCCCTGGCTGGAGAGCAAGCTGCCGTTAGTACGGACAACGGCGTCTTGCCCTGCGGGGAGCCAGGGGTGTTTTGCAAGAAGCACAACAGCCACCCCTGGTTCCTGCTCCCTTCTCGGGGAGCCAGCAGCCTCCTGGGTCGGGATCGTTTCTCCTTTTTTCTAACCAGATAAGGGCTTTCACAAAAAATACCCTTCCCTGTGCCGGTGGTGGTTGGCTCTGCCCTGAACCTGCTCACAAGTTACCGGCAGCAGCTGGAATGATCCGGGGAGCAGTGGCGCAGAGCAGGCAGGGCTAAAGCAACTGAAACCGCAGCCAACGTGCCGAGAGAGAGGCACAGGGTCAAAAACCCCCTTCCAGCCTTAAACACTGCTTTAGGGGAGCTTTAAAAAACAGAAGTTTGAAAGCATCGTCTTAACGTTTAGGGAAAAACCTGCACAGGGGAGGGCAGAAGGGAAGCTGGACTTTGCTGTGTCCAGGATGAAGAATTTGGAGCAGCGCGGCAGGGCATGCGTGTAAAATATGCCCACGCAAGCAGTGGCCCCTGGAGAGGGAGGGCGGGCGCTGCTCCTCTTCAAACAGTGTGGAAATGCTTCAGCCGCGGCCAAGCCCCACGTCTGGAATAACACAGGAAGGAGGAAAGGAAGCCGCTGCCTTTACAAAGCCGAGGATGCCTTTTATTAGTGTGCTTGAAAAAAATCTAGAGAACATTTTACTTACAGACATTGTCCATAAAATCTTTTTTATAAACAAAACACCAGCATACAAAATCCTGCAGTGCTTCCTCCCTTGCTCCCTACAAAATGATTGTCTCCGTCGTTAGTCTGTGTGTCAGGTGGGGGAGAGGAGGATAAATAGAAGGGGATGCCCCGTTACTCAAACTTTGTTTCCTTCCAAAGTCGTATGGAAGAAGTAAACTTCTGTGACCCTCCTTGGTTACAAAAATAATTAATACAGTGTGTAGGGGGGGGGGGGGGCAGATCAACATCTCAGCACAAAGCCATGGAAGGAGCACCTGAGCCCTGAACCCCGGTCCAAGCGTTCCCGTCTGTGACACGAGAGCCCTGTTATTGCATGTTCAGCAAGTCAGTGCCCCCCAGCATAGCTGAAAGCTGCAGCTCCTCTCACACCCAGCAAACACTCCAAAAAAGTCACTGACAGCCCTGCAAGGAGAAATAGACTGTAGGGGAATGCAGAGTTTAAACACGGCTGCATTTTTCCCCCCCCTAACCTTCACAATGCTTGTTCATCCTGCCCACAACTCAAAAACAAAATAAACATCTCCTCCAGCGCCAGGACTAATCTGGATAAATCTCCCAGGCTGCGACTTCACGCAGAGCGACTGCAAGAGCAACAACTGCACTGCTCATTAATCTGTGGTTGAAATTATGGTTTGGAAAACAGCCCTTTAAGGTCCTTCATGGTTCAGCTCAGAAGTAAGTTTCATACCTGCAGTACCCAGAAAGGAAACAAAGAGTTGCCCAGAGGCACCCAGGGAATTTGGCAAGGGTTGAGCAGACGATAGTGTGCATGCTGCCTGGAAAGCTGCTCACCTGCTCTTTCCATCCCATGGCCCAAATGCTCCCACCCTAAGCAGGGAGAGATTCTCAGAAGCAGCTCTGTCTTGTCTACTTTTGAAAGTCTTGTCCACCTGGGAAATGCTGCCAAGCTTTCCCGGGTAGGATCAGTCCCCTCCCGCTGTCCTTGTGCCATGTAGTGAGGCTAGCAAGGAAAAAAACAGGTTACGTGGGACAAAGGGAATGGGCACACAGATATCCCGCTGCCTCATCGGTCTGGAGGAAGGAGAAAGCCTCCCCAGCAAGCTCCACTCTGAGTCTGAACCTGAGAAAAGATCAAAGTGCAGGAGGTGAGGGAGCCTCTCCGCTGACACACTTCTAGCCCTCAGCACTTCCTGTGCTGACAGGGGAAAGGGGGATGTGCAGAGACAGAGGTTGTCATCACGCTGCGGGCAATGACACACAGCGATGACGCAACCTGCCATGATCACAGAATACACGCAGCAGAGCTGGGAAGGGATCCCTTTTCCCCTTCCCTTCCCCCAGCCACCAGGTCTGGCAGCCTCCTTGCCAGCTGCAGAAAAGCAGACAGGTGAGAAGAATCACCGACTTCCACATTCCTCCTGCATCCAAAATCCAGGGGAACAGTAAAGCTCTTAGTGGATCTTCCCAAGATGCGCCTCTGTCAGCATCTGCCAGCCTGAGGAACATTTCTGCAAGGGTGAAAGCACGGGAGGAGCAACGCTGCTGTGCTGGGATGCACTCACCGGTGTAAACAAAGCGATGACCCGGCTGAGGACTAACCAGCAGGACTGCTCGATGCCCGTAAGCTCTCCTTAACGCAGACCAGGCAGAAATAAGTCGGAGCTGGAGCTGTGAAACCTTCAGCTTCTTCCTCATAGTCATCCATCTGAGCTAAGGACCAGCCAGAGCGGGTCAAGAGCCACTGTCACCCTGCAGAATCCCCCTCTTCTCAACAGAGACAGAGCTGTGGGGTTTACAGGGGTGATCCCAGCCCCAGGCAGTGCCAGGGGCAGAACTGACCCATGGAGATGCAGACACGGGATAGCTACAGCAGAGAGAGAGTTCATCTCCCCAGACTCCTGTCCCACCTACGGTCATAACACGGTGAGATGCTGGCCCTCCAGCTGCCACAGAACTGCTCGGGGACAGCTAAATTCAATAATCAGAGCTGGATCTGCTACAGGAGTGCATCGAGGTGTGCTGAAAAGAAGGGGAAAGGCAGACTGCTCTTCCAAAAGTGCTGAAACTTCACACCACCTCCCCTTTCTTTGCATAAGAGGGTGGAGAAGAAAAAAAAAAAAAATCTCACTCCCTGATCTTCTGTTCCTAGGTTAATGGTACCCTTTAAGCAAAAGTGATCTTCAAAAAGGGCAAAAGTTTGAATATTAAGCAGGTGGCTTCAGCACATTTCCTGCTGTTAATGGATTACACATCCCTCTCCCCAAGGTCTGTCAGCAGCAAGACAAACAGCAGGCTGGAGCCTGGGGAGCGGCTCAGGAGGAGAAGGTCTCTGTTCTGTCCGAGGCGTTCACTCTGTGCTGAGCACGGGCATCATGCTCGGTCTGGGTGCAGCAGCCCTACACAGAGTCCCCTGGGCCTCTGTTTTTTCAGCAATTTGCTGCCTAGGGGAAGAGATTTAAACCCTAAAGCCGAACAGTACACTGCACAGATCTATATACATCACCCCAATATATACGCTGTGAAGTAATGCTCTAGGTTATTGCATAGAAGGCGGCTTGCAGGAGCTGGGCCTAAATGACAGTCTGGGAGCGTTGTCGAAGGCTCAGGGGCTTCACAGCACTGTTGGAAGCAGGTGCAGGCTCTTGTAACGGTGTCTGAGATTCCTCTTTTCTGGAATGCTCCTCATACCATTCCTGCAAAAGGAGATCAAACATCCCGAGGTCAGGCTGTGCCCCACACCAGCCCCCCAGCAGGACCCCAAACCTCAGAGCCCTCGGCTGCTCTGCCACTCAAGGGCATGTTTGCTCTGGCACAGAGGGGCTCTTGCCAAATCTCTGGAGAGAGCCTAACCTCCCGAACAACCTGGTGAATCACAGCATGACTGTGAGGGACGCACCAGGACCTCGGCACCCACAGCCCAAGCCAGAAGCACCAGCTACGGCTCAGCTACAGGTGGCTGAAGGGACAAACCTGGGCAAGGACACATCCTGTCCCTCCTCAATGGCTAGGACTCTAGCACTGATGTCCCTGTGATGTCTGGGACTGGCAGAGTTGCTCCCAAGCCCGGGCAGTGCCAGGGTGTTACAGTATGTAGAAGCCCTGACTCAGAGCAAGCAGAGCAAGCGGGGAGCTTCTCTGCAGAGTTCCACCCAGCTGCATGGTAAATAATGTGTTCATTTTTGTTAGGGGGACTGGAGACTCAACCCTGAGCGAGCTGCGCAAGGGACAAAGGACAGATTCAAATGGTTACGAGATGCGTTTTTTCAGTACTAACCACTCCACTAGTCCAGGACCTTCAACCTGGAGGTGAACGTCTGTCTGGCAGGCGCTACCCTGACCATGGCATAGAACTCCTGACCTCAAAAGGCACTAGCAGGAGTGTACTAAACACTCCGAGCAGCAGCTGATTTCAGTGTTTCCTGTCTTTGTTGGCCGGCTATTCTCATGGAAAACCAGGCAGCACTGCTTGCACCACACAGCGCTCTGCTGGAGAACACTTGGTTTCTGTGTCAGACGGACACACCCAAGCTCAAACATAATCACATTCCAGTGGCTTAACAAATCGGCCATCAGCAGCCAAGCCCCAGGAACGCACTACGCATGTGCTGGTGGCCCCAAACACGTCCCCCTGGGTGATCCCAGGTAAACCCAGCTGGGCTGGAGTGCCTGTGCACACACCCAGTTACTGCAGCTGGACTGACACACACATGCACAGCTGGGCACCGGGACCCCCTGACGAGGCTCTGACATGCTCTGTGGTTCAAGAAAGTCCCCAGGTGCCAAAACTGATGAATCTAAAGCACATTTCATCTACTGCCCACCCTTCTCACGGAGCACACAGCTGCCTGGGTCTTGGAGCAAGAAGGCCTCCAGTGTTTAGAAGGATGGTTTGTTATTCTAGGTGTTGTTTTGATCACCACAGACTTGCTGAGATTTCCAGCTCAGGCCCACATACCTGTATCTCCTCCTCATACATCTTCATACTCAAATCACTCTTGGTCCTTGATCTGCGTCCCAGAAACACTGTTGACATTTGCTAGAGTTGGGGAGAGGAGGAGGAAAAACAAAAGGACATTCATCAGTGACTGAGCAGCTCACAGGATCAGTCCCTGGAACTCCAGATGTCTTTCATGTGGACATCCATCATCCACTGATGAGCTTGAGCTCTTTCTGCTGCCATGGGAAAAAGGCATTTTAGGGTGCACGTCACCTAAACAAATGCAGGCATCCACTGCAGGCTGAGATCAATCACACTCTGCAGATCCCCAAAGACTACAGACAGAGCTGTCAGTGTTGCTTGATTTAGTCAGGTGAACATAACACCAGTGCCTGGAACAAGGCTCAGTCCCAAGCTTCCAAAAAGAGTCCTGTCTGAGAAGAGTTTCAGGTCCCACTTGTCTAGACCACACCATTTAATCCAGGGGCCTGGACTTGTTAAGTCCCGTAAGCAGAAAGCCACAGTCCGGATTAACTCTCTGACCACCTGAGTTATATGAACAGGACTGAGAAGCAAAGAAACCTCAGGTCTGGCATCATCATTCTGGGCTTCATTGCAAGGCTGAGGATAGCATCCTCCTTTGCTTCACTGTCTTGGAAACCGCTTCTGATCAGTATCATCACACTTCCAAATTTGTGTGTGTGAACAAGAGCTCAGCCTTTAACTACCAAGCCAACCAAAGCAAATAAAGGTTGCCCAAGAGACTGCACCTGCACTTTGTAGTGGTGATACCAGCATATAATGGCTATTATTAAACAGCCACTTAAGCTCTTCCCAGATGCATGAGACAACAGTTCTGAGACAAGCAGTTACCCAGGTCAGCTCATTTCTCCAATTGCCCGTACTGTTTTGGAATGAAAATGTAAGCAGTGCCATGGAGAAAGGAAGCCTGGTGTTTGGGATCGATACCATCAAACTGCTGCGTAACGTTTCAGGACTGACCAAGCTTAAGTGTACGATGGCACAGAGAGAGAGGTAGGAGAATCACAAGACAGTGGCTTCCTTAGAGAAAAATAAATCTGCTTTTTCCAGTCAGTACTGGGCCAGGACAGCTCTAACCGAGGTCTGCAGGCTATAGCAATGAGCCTCTGTCAAGGCTATTCCTAGTACAGAGGGAATTCAATCACTTTGCAAAGACACACACAGCTGTCTTCTCTAGAAGACAGCAAAAAGCCATTTGTGGCCCTGGCACACCTCCCTTCCCTGAAGCCGAGGACCTGCAGCAAGTGCTTCCTCTTACCCCATATTTGTCCATCTGCAAAACGATCTTCTGCAGCTGAGCGGCTTCAGTGGCAGCCGAACTCCTCTTGTACAGCTCGATTATGCCAACCACTTCCTCCTTGGAGATCTCCTTCTCCAGCACAATGCCGTTGTCTTCTGGAGAGGCAAGAAAGAGAAAAACAAGTCAGAGACGAACGTTGTTCCATCAGCTGCCATGATAATAAGGCAAAGCTTAACAGCATGCAGAACTGAGCCAGACGTCATGCACAGTCTGTACAAACTTTTGGGATGAGAATGTGCACGTCCTTGTCCCCTAACAAGGCAGGGAAGAAGTTAACTAGTGTGTAGGGCCAGCAAGCATCTCAGGTTTTTAAAACATCAGGCTTCTCAGTATCTTAAAAACAAAAAATCTTGTAGCTTTTTGCTTGCCTGTCAATTAACTAGCAAAGCAACTAACCGCACAGGAATTGCTGCCTTTTGACCTTCAACTAATAATTTGGTTGAAATGGCTCAAGTAGTTGAAGTTTATATGCATTGCCCCCCCCCCCCATATATATACACACAATTTTGGGGGAGTAGGGGCTAGGGGGAAGATGAGGGGCAGAGCAGAAATACTAGATAGTAATACCCCACAAAAGCATAAGAATGAGCTTAAGGAAGTCAGGCTAAAACAAAAATCTGGTCTTTGCCGGCCAATCCCATTCTCTGCTACAGATGTAAGACACCAGGGAGAGAAGACACAATGTTGTAGGTCAGCCAGTCCTCAGCTCTGACCTTCTGAATCTTGGTTCTTCCGAGTGTAGTTCATGCGGAAGACGAAAGCATCCAGAATAAAAGCCACGATGATTGTCATCACCACCTGGGAAAGGACAGGAACAGAAAAGACCAGGAGGATGGAATTCTTCCATCTCAATTCAAGACGAAGCTGAGCATTTGGTCTGTGCTTCAACTCCACGCTCCCCAGCTCCTCCATGTCAGAGGAGATGCACAGGTCACACATCTACCCGTGAGTAAACTGCTAACAGTCAGCCACAACGGGACAGAACAAAACTGTGCTGCCATAGTCCCCACCCCAGCCCCACATTTGTGCAGCAACAGCTTTGTCAATGCCCATAAATTCAGCTTTCTGCAAGTGACGTGGACTAACACCTATTTCTGGAAGATGTTTACATAGAAGAGGAAAGCTGTCCTCGTTTAGGGATGGAAGCCCCCTCTGGCACACAGTAAAAGCTGTCCCCCCCCCCCGCCTCATCCCCACTATTTGATGCACGAAGCGTGTCCAGAAACCTACCATGGTCACGATATAGAAGATCATGAAGTAAAGACGGCTCCAGTGAGTTGTCTGGGATGTCACCCCTTCCTAAAGGGGAGAGGGGAGAAGTCAGTAGTGCACAAAAGAAGGGAGAGTCTGCTCTTAGCTGCTTGCCAACAGACATAAAGCAGCACGAACACTATCCATCTCTCTCTCCTGGCTCCACAGTTCACCCCAGGGACTGCCTGTGCAATGCCCAATGCCCTAGCTGGTCCCTGCAGCTAACCTGCCTCTCCAGCTAAAAAGAGAGGTTCCCACACGCAAACTTATATTTGAAGGCTGTGGCTGTGTGAACCACCGCTGCTGTGAGAACACAGCTTGGACAGCAGGGTGACAGGCTGGAATAGGGAGTAACTTCACTTCGCCAGACAGTGAAACCTGGCCTGGAGGCTGGTCAGGATTCACAAGAAAACACTCCCAGCAGCATGCCAGAGGTCAAATGTCACCCAGCGATCAGGAGCAAAAGGTGTTTGGAAACAAGAAGTGACAATGCTGGGCCCATCTCCAGTCACCAGGGGAAGAAAGCAGTGGTGACACGGAAGATCCAGCTCAACTGGCAGAGTCTGTGCTGTCCATACACACAAGGTAGCTGAGGTTTACTCACCATGATGATGTACCAGTCATTGACAACGGTCAGCTCAAACAGTGTGACTGTACACAAATGGGAGAAAAAAAAATACAGACAATTGCTTTATCCATCCTGACCTACGTTACAGTGATTCTTAGACAAAGTATTTGACAGGCAATCCTGACGCAAGACACTGAACTTCCAGCAAATCTGGAGACAGAATGCAGACCCTCATCACCGCAATTAGTTCAGACAGGGGGGGTTAGACCCACAGAACTCAGAGCATGGCTTAATCTAAATTTCTTAAAAAAAAAAAAAAAAAACACCAAAAAAAACCCACTTCAGAAACAGACCTGACTCTTTCCACCAGAGAGCATGGAGACCTCAGAAATCTCCAGGAAATACGCATGTCCTCTCACACATAAGAAAAATCATGGAGAGTAATCAACACATTGACATTATTCTTCATCAGTGAGTTTAAAGAAATGTATTAGCATCACTATTGGTTTTTTAGAAGGGTAGTGACTTAAATATCTCTGAAAGTCTGGTCTGATCACCAGTCAAAACAGATCTGCTGGCTTCACACTGGCTTTTAAGAGATGTCTGCTTACCCTGCAGAACAGTCATGGCACAATTAGTCAGCTGGAGTTCTCCAGACAGAAAGAGCAGAGTGCTGAGTGTTTGAGGTGCATTCGTAGGACTCTCTGGGAGAGTCCCAGCTTTACATGAGCTTTACAGTCCTGCCATCCAGCTCTGCAGGAACACAGATGCACTAAGGAACAATCTTTGCTAAAGACAAAACTGCTCTTACCAAAGCTGTTCAAAATGTTGTCAAAGTTGTTGAGATAGTAATAACCTTCTTCCACAACTGTTTTGTTGCCAATTGTATGATTCACCCAGCGGTAGGAATCTGCAACGGTGCTTGTGCTGGTTGGAGAAACCAGGATAAAGAATGAGAAGTGGAAAAGCAAGGAAAATCTCAAGGGTTATAAATGCCAAAACACTTAGAAGGTAGTGAGCAGGGGGCAGTTCCTACCTCCTTGCCAACACTTGCCTTTTTCTCTAAAAGAAAGCCTCTGTCCTTCACAGCTCGGCGCAAGCCCAGGGGCCACATGCAGGCTTTCTAATCATTCAGCAAATATTGTACCAGAGAAACTGAGTGTTTGAGTTAGACTCACACCCTTAAAGCTTGGCATTTCCAAGTGGTCTGCCACCATTTAAGATGAAAAGGGCACAGGATAGCTTAGCTTCCAAGACCAGGTGAATTTATTTTGTACAAAGTAAAGCCTAAATATGTAACATTTCTAGCAGAGCAACTCCAGTGTCACCAAGATAAAAATCTCAACTTTGCTCTAGAGCAGCTGTTACAAGAGTTTCCAGCCACAGTATCATGAATAAGTCCTCCAAGTGCAGCTACGTGAGGTGAGTTAGAGTTTATTAAAACCAGCCAACTCCGCCACATAAGTCTCTCCCTTTCCAATGCAATGCAAAAGCCATTTCATCCAGTCTTACCTAGAGAAGTGAAGTGATTGCCATAGATTTTCCCAACATATTGCCTTAGCTGCAAAACCCCACTGAGACCCATCAATGAGAAGTGGAAAAGGAGGGAGACAGAGCTGCCAGAGGCACTGCTCCTGGCTGTGCCCCAAACCCACTGCAGAGGGGGACGGATTTGCAGTACTCACTTGCAGCAGTTCGGGTAGACCACACCAGCAAAGAACTCCATGCCAACAATGGCAAAGCAATAGTAGAAGATCAGCAGGGTTAAACCCAGGCTGGAGGCAAAAACAGAAAGAGTACTGTGCTACTCAAGAGTTGCTAAGGCAGGGAAACGCAAAGACACAGGCTGGTTTCTCTGGAAGGAATCCAATGGATGGGAAGCAGCACTGAAAACCCCAGACCACCCTCCCTGCCACTGCGGCCCTGCAGATCTTTGTCTGCTCTCATTCAAGAAGTCCTTGGACAAGGAGCTTGCCACTGGCTGAAGAGAGAAGCTAAAGAGCAGCCTGGATTCCCTCCCAGTCTGTCTTTTTCTGGTAAACAAAAGTCTCTCCACAGTTTCTTCAATAAAGAAGAACACACATTGGTTCTGCCCTCTCCCTGTCCTTGGATGCAGGGACTGTGCCAAGAGCAGGGTTCTCCACTAACACGCTGTCCTCAGGCCTCCTTCAAGGGAATAAGGTCTGAGGATGCCCCACTCAAACACCAAGCTCCTCCTGCCCCACCGTTTCACAATAATGCTCTCAACTGGCTGTACCGAGGACAGGGAAGCATCTGGAGCTGAGTATATTCACATCAATGTTCCTCCCAAATGGGCCTCCCATCTCACCAAAAGCTGGGATGGGGGAGGAAAAATCAAACAAGCATCGACTCTTAGTTATCCTCCTAACAAAAAAGGAAGAGGCCCAGGGTGCTGGAGTGTTGCTTATCACATCCTGCTCCAAGAAACTGGAAGATTAACACTCCACTGCAGCACACTGAAGAATCGGTAGCAATCAAGTGGCAGACCAGAGCATGAACGCCTTCAGCAGGTTTGACAGGTCCCTATTCTGACCCCAGCCCTAGACACTAAACCCTCACTCCCCTCTCCCCACCATCACCCAAAGAGAAGAAGCTAATACCTGGCCATCCGGGGGAACAACTCAAACATAGTGTCCAGGACATTTCTGTAGCGTTTCTTCAATTTAAAGAGCCTGAAAGGAGAAGCCAGTAGTTACCTAACGCACTGAAACTCTCCTGGTGTCCTTGGGAACAGTTACACAGAGCATCCCAGTTCTCTGCACCTCCCAGGGCAATGAACAATAAGGTTTCCTGACACCAAACTCACAGGATCCGATCTTGCTCGAGTGCTCTCCGCTCACCTAGCAATGTCCCACTGCCCCATTTGAATGTTTATGACCCGTTCAACTAAGTGTTTTCAGGACAGAGTAATCTCAAGGAAAAGTCTATGTTTTTTTACAAAGCACGATGCAGAAATAAGTATTTTAAAAAAATAAAAAGTGTAAGACCTTAAACTAGTCCTGTGTACAGGGTCAGGATTCATTACTCCTTTCCTCAGACACAAGCTTTTCTGTATTTCCTCCACGACCCAATAAAAATTGATGAAAGAAAACTACGTTCTGCCTCCTAATTTAAGATCTGGCAACTCCATCAGCCTTTACAGAGACACAGCTGCCAAACACAGGCTTTAGCAGGGCAGCAACAGAGAAAACATTTTTCCTCCCCTCTCGAGTGTCATAAAGTGTTCTTTAAATCCTCGCTGAAGAGCTAAATTACATTAGCTTGTTTTTAACAAAACAACATTTTGTCTCTCAAATGCCTTCCACCTATGCAAAGGTGAATGTACTCCGTAAGAGCCTCGAAATGAGAGGGTTAATCAGAGCCTTCTTGCTGAGCAGCAGAGGTTACAGGCCACAGTCTTGCTTAAAGTGGGAGATGCAGCCAGAGCAGGGTTGTACTTCACCCGGGAAAGCAGCATCCTTTGAAAACTGTAATTTCTGGTAATTCAATGGAAATTATTAAACAGGCTCAGACTGTCTCACCCTGACAGAAGAGCTTTTCTCTGAACAGCATCAGACAATTTAGAGGAGGTGTAAGAACCCCATGAAGGCAGACACAGGATAATCTGCCCCCGGTAAATCCCTTGATCTCTATTAGAGATCAGCTTAAGCTCCAAAGCACGGGGTTTCATATCCCATCCTAAGTTTTTGTTATCGTTCATTTTGATAACTCAGGCTAATCTCATTACCCCACGCGATTCCTACTTGCCATGGTCACGTCCCCACAGAGCAATCCCTGCCCTCTCCTGGGAAGGAGCTGGGTTCCCAAGGGGACTGATGGAAAACAAGCCTGGCTGTTTTCTTCCCCACCTGCCCTCCGCACCCCCCAGCCTTCCCGTCTCACCTCAGCAGCTGAAGGGGTCGCAAGACCACAATGAAGTAGAAGGGTTCCATGTTAAACGCCAGCGCCATCAGCCCCAAAAATGCAAACAGCGTGACTGAGAAGTCAAAGCTAGAAAGAAAAACAAAACATATAAAAGAAGAGCAATGATTTATCACTAGTGCTTCAGCAGAGTGGAGGTACTTGGCGCTGTTCCAGCCTAACAAGATGCACACAGCCAAGGGCAGAGGATTATAACAGCCTGCTGATGGCCTCATCCACAGCCCTAAAAACTCATCTCAGAAGTCAGCCTTTCCAACCCAATAATTTTGCCATCTCTCTCTCAAAATGTCAGTGTGCACTTACAGATTCCAGCCTGAGGACAGGTACTCGACAGGCCCCAGTCCAGTGGTCTTCAGGAGCAGCTCCACGCCATAGACTGGAAAACAAGATGACAGCAGCATCTCATGCAAAGGCTTGCTCTCAAAGATGTGTGGTGCTTTAAGTACAGGACTGCTGGACATAGGGTTAACAAACTCCCACCCATCTTCCTTATTCTCAGAGAGAGGCCAAGGAGATGTTTTCCCTCCTGATCAACACATTTTCCTATATTCACGGTGATTTCTCTCCAGAGCAGTCTATAAAGCATTCAGTTGGCTAATAACAGGATGATGCCCTGTTTCAGTCATCCCAAAGTCTTTCTTTTCAGATTCTAAGATGGGAGAGAAGTGATGAATGACAAAATTCTTGTAAAAAAAAAAAAAAAAGAAGTGTTGCAGCGTGCCTCTGCCTTCAAACTTTCATAACAAGTGCTTTGAAGTCTAATGGCCAGGGAAGCACTAGAGCCACCCAGCAGCAAATAAGAGGTTAGCAACCTCCCCATGATTCTCCAGAGAACCTCCTGCTGCAGTTTTACACGCTATTGTGATTCAATTGAGCTACATTTCTCTTCTTGAGGAAGAGACACTGGCAGAAAGGAAGTTAATTCGTATCAGTAACGAGCTCCATTGCAATCAGATCAGAGCTGGTAATGCCTCCTAGAATAGTCAGTGCTGTGCAGAGCAACGTGAGCCGCTCCACACAGAGCCATTGCCAGTCTGGAGGAGCTTACCACTTTGCACACTGTCCTAACAAACCGAGGCTGTTCTGAAGCCAGCTTTAAGAGCAATACAGCAGCTTTTGCTGAGTTGCACCAGAGGTACAAGGCTCCCCAGACTGCAGAGGTGCAGGGAGCCGTGTGACAGTGCTGCAGTATTTACGTGGGTCTGTGTGGATGCTGACAATCCTTGCCAGGCACTGCATTGTTCTAGACTGAGTCTGTACACCTGTGGCTAAGTTTTAACTTCCAACTGTATAATCTTCTGGGAACAGAGCTGTCTATTCCCCTCCCAACTCCTTACGAAATGACACAGCTCTGTTGGGAAGCAGCAGCTTACTTGTGAGGAAGACTATGTAGCTCCACGGGACATTTCTGGAGAAGAAATTCCCTCCTGCAAGACACAAGAACAACTTTTTCTAGAATTCCCTTTATTCAGTCCCCCAGCATCATAGTCAAGAAACAAGCTGCGATGTTTCCTACCTTGCAGCATGAAAGTTTCAACAAGAATCCAAATTCCATTCACAGCCACCACAGTATCTGGAAAACAAAGTAAAAACCCATGGCAAAACCACTCCTGGACCAGAGGACATCCATCTCCTAGGCTAACAAAGAGAACAAGATAGGGCAAGTGGCAGGGTCAGTGTTTCCAATTCCACTGACAAATTGAACTCAGACGTTGGGAGAGCTGCAAAACTTCTACCCTGACCTCTCAGGCCTTTAACAGACGCAGTACCTTTATCCGCAGAAAGAAACAAAACTAAAACAAAACAATGGTCTGAATCATGCTCAATCATTTTACTCGTAATTATCTTGCATTCTGCCATGTTATCACCTGCATATTTCAGGTTCCTCCTAGTTCTGGAAATGAACCTCTAGGTCCCCTGCAGTGCAGGAAAAGGAAGAGTCCCCAACAGTGCAGGACAAAGTCCTGTTGGCTTGGATCTATTGCTGCTCCCCAGCATTCAAATCCTGAGAACTGAAGGTGCAGGACTTCTCTTTTGCACTTGGATCTCCTCACTCCACCCCACCCCACTCTCTTTAGTTTAGCATCCTAATTTACAAAAAACATCTCCAACATTCAAAAAAAACCCCCCAAACTACTGAGTAGGAACAGATAATTTAGAACACAGTGAGCAGCACCACAAGTAAGCACTCTTGCTCCTCCAGAGAAGAGGAGCACGGAATCACTCTTGCAGGCAGTACAGTTACCAAGCAATCCCTCCAGCAACGAGGATGCTCGCACCTTCTCAAGTGCGGACAGAAGGTGGTGGTTGACTGGTAAGGCAGTTCCTTACCCAGCATCCTTCAGCTGCAAGATAAAAACCTCACGGCTTGTGAAAGCTAACCACCAACCTACCCAGATGCAACAAGCTGAATCCTACCGAACCAGACCTGTGTGTTATGAAGCTGTGAACCAACGAGCCTCTCCAGAGGACCCAGCACAGCGAGCGCTGAGAGCCCAGGCTGCAGCAGCGGTCAGAGCAAGCGTGCAACTCCCGCCATCTCCATCAAAACTCCAAAATTTGCACACAGGCCATGGCTCAAAGCAAAGATCAGGCCCTCCATGCAGAGTCCTTGGGGGGGTTGGCACAGACAGAGCATCCCAGATCCACCCGATGAAGGGAGCCTGGCAGAGAGACCGCTCGTTACTGCTACTTACACATGGTGTATTGGAACACACGGGACTTCACGAGGATGTTGATGCCTGTGTGAAAGAAGTATGAAAAAATAAATGTTTGCGTGATCCTCCACACTTCACACACAGCTTCCTCTCTCTCCTCCTTAAAGTCATTCTTCATACCAATCCTCAGCACAGAATCTAAGCAGATTAGCAGATTTTACTTCTTGGGACCAAGTTCAAATTTAATCAAAAATTCTAGCAGCAATGAGCTCACTATCCTTAACCCCCAAGATGCCTTTTTTTTTCCCCTCTGTGTACCAGTTCTGTGGTGTGGACAGAGGTAAATGCAGCTGCTGAAGCACTGCCTGTGTTTAGAAAAACATATATGCTGTCAAGGAGGGTTGAGTGCATCAGCAGAGATGTATGTGGGACTCCTATGGCAGCTGTGCGTTAACAGTGTTGTTTCCCACTAGCGTACAACACTGAAAAAGAATTACAGATAAGTTTTTATTTCTGAATGGCTACATTCAGTCAGGAAACTTGAAACATGGGAGATAAAATCACATTTGCAAAACAGATTACACTGATGGGTATTTCAGACCTCTTTCCCCTTCCCAAGCATCTGCACTTCACCTGTATGAGAGCTGCAACCACATCTTGGGAGTAGGAAGCCTGGCAGCTTTTGTGAAAATACAAATCCCACTCCACAGCCATTGCTGTGAGTTGCCGCCTGGGATATGGAACTCTATAGACTCTACTAGATTCGGCAATCACAATCCCACCTAACATCTGTGCTGAAAAAGGAATGCAGTCCTCCGTGGCCTCAAGGTCTGGTTCACTACAGAGCTTCTGCCAAGAGGTCTCTTACTTTCAGGAAGCCGGGGTTTGGGTCAGAGCACAGGGAGTTGGTTTGCTGGCCTTCCCTCAGCTGTTTACCAGGGACAGAAGAGCATGTTCCCTCAGAGGATTCCGTCTTTGTAAAGGAACGCTTTTCCTGCTAGTTGAACGCATGCTGTCATGAAACACAGTCTGTTACCTTTGAAAATAAGGAATGCTGTCCGCGGAAGGTCATCAAACCAGTGCTCGCGATTTCGTTTTGCCTGGAATCACAACAGCCACGATCAGAAGCAGGAAATGTGCTGTGACGGAGACCCATCCTGTCCCTATCATCTGCTGCTTCTAGATTGCCTTTGTTTCTCAACCATCTTCTCTTTAATCACTGGCCACCTCTGCTCTCCCTCCCACACACCCTTCCCCTCTTCCCCACCCAGTAAGTACTTACCTTCCATTTTAAGCCAACAACTTCATAGAAATTGTAAAAATCCTTTAGACTGCAAAACAGAAAGAAGCATCTCATCAGAGCCTTGGAGCTGATTAAATCCTTAATTGTCCTTGTCAGGCATCATCAGTAGAGAGTCCCTGGAAGTTATTAACTCCTTATTAGAACTGCAGCCGTAGCTGATATAACTCACCACTGACCTTTGCCAGTCTGCCAAAAGGTTACCTACCGACAATAACCAGACGAGGGTGCAAAGCCTGCCTTCTGTAACACCACAGCCCTCACAGGAAGGTCTGACTCTACTAAACTCTAGAGTTTTACCACCAAGAGGAACAACCTGAGGCTTAGGTAGCAAACTCCAAGGGATACAGATTGTATTGCTCTTCATGAAGAAGCCTTGGACTGCCTTAATTACTCGTACAGTCCTTTTCTAACATCTTTGTGCATTTTCTTGTCAAGGTAACAATGAAATTTGAAAAAGGACATGAAAGCAAAGGAACTCATAAAACATGAGTGCCTGGCTAAGTGCTCAGGGTCAGGCCTGTAACAGCTTTTAGGTGTCTGACAGTGAGGACACTGAACTTCTCAGACACTTACTGGTGTCACTAGGTGCCTAAATTTAAGAACTCAGCCTTTCTCCCTATAGC
Organism: Syrrhaptes paradoxus; assembly: GCA_013400615.1. Classification (NCBI taxonomy): domain Eukaryota; kingdom Metazoa; phylum Chordata; class Aves; order Pterocliformes; family Pteroclidae; genus Syrrhaptes; species Syrrhaptes paradoxus. The sequence goes on along the minus strand of VZTO01005376.1, from coordinate 3,851 downwards.
ATTTTCAACACTTCTCTGTGGCCTTTAAGGAGAAGCATTGGCACCAGTTTAATGGGAGACTCACTCTGAGCCTGTCTGTGGCCAGGTCAAAGGAAAAGGAGGAGGAGGAGGTCTGCTCTAATTCTCTCTGCTCCCACGCTGGCTGGAGTGAGCTGCACCCACCCACCAGAATGGCAATTCTCTGCCTCATAACACAGAGGATGACAGTCCTGAAAGCACCAGCAGAACCAGATTTTAATTAACAAAACCCTGGGGGACACAGCCAGCTGCTGGAAAAAAACGAAAACTTGTTAAGCTGCGAGGCTGCACTGTGTGAAGAAATGCTCCTTGCAGGCTCTAATGCTGTTCCTCAATTTCTCGCTCCTCTGTTCTGGCAGGGGAGGTGGGAAACGGAGGCTGGCTGGTGACCGCCAGCAGAGCGCTGTATCCACAAGAGGGCATGCAGGAACTCCATCACCTCCGCAGAAAAACCTCAGCTCTCAGGGTACCCACCCCTCCAAGCCCCCTGCTTCCCAGACAAATCCTTTCCATCACATACATCTATTCCCACATCTCAGAGAAGTTTCCTTGCATAAACCCAGCCATCCTCTCCGAAGTACAGCCTAGCTTTGGAGGGTGAAGCAACCTCCCTCCTCTGGGTGCACCAGTGAGACCATCCTACCTGACTAAAGGAGTATGGCTTTGATTCAGTGCTTTGAAAGTGAGATACCGCTCCCTGGCACACATCCGAGGCTTGTAAAACCGCAACAGCCCTTCAAAGTGCTTGAAAGAAATTCCAGACGGCCTCTAGAAACAAGGGAACATTGTCACAGGCAGCAACATCAGGCAGAAACACACAGAGGCTAGTGTGGTTAATTCTCACTCTGGATTTGTTTTAAGCAGGATTTCTACATTACCGTAAGATGCCATTATCACTAAGCCCCAAAAGTACCCTGAGCTGTTACATTAATGTACTGAGCCGATCCCACAGCACAGAGATCAGAAAGCTCTCCTGGCAATCAGTCCCTTCAGCAAACGCAGGGCTGTTCCCTGTTGCCCTGTCATGTGAAAATTGTCCAAGCAGACACCCCAAGCAACAGAGTTCAACCACTTTTCTTGGGAAATTAGCAGACAAGCCTATCAAATCCCATTACTTGCACTTTTTTGACTATCAGCTATGTGCCCTAAACACTAACTAATCTACTAGAAGTGGGTTAGTTATTTTTGAGCTTTATTTCTCTTGCTGCTCCACAAGTTCAGCAACAAATCAACCCTCTTCCCCAAACGCTCTGTCCCTGTAAAGGGCTGTTTGTAGGGGAATTACTGTTTCTGCACCATTTACTCTTGCAGTATCTAGCAAGTGCACTGTACCTTCACACGTACAACCCACCCCTCCTCTGGTGCTTGAGAAGCAAGTCCTCAAGTGACCCACACTGAATCAGAGAGAAATCAATGATTGCATACCCTCCAGAACAAATTTCACTCATTTTATTGAGACACTTCCATAGTCTCACATGGGGCTAACATTCAGACTACTTTGGTTTTTCTCCAGAAACAGATATAAACTAGCTACACAAATGAAAAAAACAGTAGTCCTTGGTGAGTATGTCAACAGACATAAATCATCTTTTCTGGAACATGTTCATTAAGCACTCCAGACCACTAGTGTTCTTAAAACACTGCTGATCTCTCCTCCTGCCACACCCCAGGCTGCTTTCAGCCTCCCTGCAGAGCCCGGTACCTGTTTGGTGATCAGTAAGCGGTAGGCATGCTGTATGGCCGTGCGCTTGTGCAGCAGCAAGGACTTAAACTTCCTCTTCTCGATGTCATTGAAAGTGTCGAACACAACAGCGAGAAGCTGCAGAGAGAAGATGGGGGAGAAAATCATGTTTTGATCCTTATATTCTGCATCTACATGAGCCAGTGCTTCTGGAACAGGCAGGAACAGCCAGTCCAGAGAGGCAAGGAGAGGCACTGCTTGCAGGAGGAGTTTACTAAGTGCTACACTGACCGAGGCAGAATGGAGTGAGTAAGGGTCCGCTGGCTGCAAGGGATCCCACAAAGGGATCACCAAGCACATTGCACACACACTGATCCACTTTTTTGAAGAGTTCCAAATGTTTCTGGACTCCTAGCACTCACTAGTGGTTTTGAGAGCTAAGGCTAAGCCCCACACACACCAACATGAAAGAGTATCAAAAGGTTTATCAAAATGCCCGGATCTCTTCCTGGAAAGCAGGTTTTGAGGGCTGCTCTCTGGACTCACCCTTCCATGGGAGCTTTGGCAAACATCTCAAAGCTAACCCTCCATCTAGGACAGCAGCAGTGGAATCCAAGCCCACTACAAGCATTAAATCACTCGCCTTGGGTTGCAGAATTCCTCAACTCCTTTGGCAACCCCTTTTTCACCACTCACATCCTCCCCTGAGTTGGTCTTGGCCCTGCCCTAGATGCTGCAAGCAGCGGAGCCAGCACAGCAGCCTTGCTCTCACACTGCAGTTACCAGCACTCTTCACATCCTGTCATGCTTAGTAATTCCATCCCCTTCAAACTGATTTACGAAGTATTTCAGGCAAGCCCAGATAATAAAATGCCATTTTATGATAAATAATTAAGACAGGAAAGGACAATTAATTTCATGCAACTGAATATGTCACTCCAAGCATGATATTCATGTGAGAGAAGTTGAAAGATATTCCTATCATTCCATTTTCTGTGATTTAGTTCAATTCCTTGTGGTTAAACATTAAAGGACTCCTCTCTGTAGCAAGGCTGCCATTTCTAGAACTATTCTGCCAACGGGTTTTTTATTATTATTACAGAGCACTCCTGGGAATGCGGAAGACTCCGCTGGGCAATGAGCTCCAAAGCCAGGCAGAGAGAAGTGCAGTGCTTCATCAGGGGACTCACCAAGTTCATGATGAAGTACAGCTCAATGGAGAGATACACTATGAAGAAGACACAGGACCAAGGGTTCCGGGCATAAGATGGCATCATCACATCAGGGAAACTGTAGCCAAAAAAGGCAAAAGGTTAAGTACCAAATAGCTCATGCTACACTTCCCACTACAAAGGCAAGAGGCACAGGATGCAGGTGTGTGTGTAAACCCACATCCAAAGAGCTGCACAATCTGCAGAACGTGTGGTTGCTCGTGACACAGAAGCTTGTGCCCAGCAACGAGAAGCAAGAACACAGAGAGATAATGAAAAAAGTAAATATGAAAAGCACTTTCCTTGTACATCCTGAAAAATGGGGAAAGAGGATCAGTAAGGTGGCTAAGGGTTGTGCTTTAATACTTACGACAGCAATACAGCCTTGGTGCAGGAGTGTTACAACCTAAACCTAAGATTTATTCCATCCTTTGCTAATTTCCTGATCCTCCGAGCTCTCCCTGATGCAGATCAATATTTACCCACTGCTGTTATCCTAGCAGATAGCTGAACCAAAGCAGAGTAAGAGGAAGTTACTTCACAACAGCAAACCATCGGCTGACAAAGGAGCACAAATAGAAACTTTCCCTTCTTGACCAAGGCCTAATAAAACCGTTTTCCCCCCTTATTGCCCTCAAAGCAATGAAGTCATCTAAGTCACTTAGAGATAACTCTGCATCTGAGGTTACAGTGTCCTAAAACACAATAAATACCCGTTCTTCCCATGCACACTGACCCATGAAATCTCTCTCATGCAGAGGAAAAGGGTCACATTTGGAGACAAAGAATTTCTGCAAATAAACTCTTGGCTCTGCTAGACTTCTTCGGGGACAAAGAGAAAGACAGAGCTAGGAAAGCATGAACTTACTTTGAAGTGGTCAAAAGCACAAAGAGATTCACGAGGCTGTTCTCTAAGGTATTGAAGTACTGAAAGAAAAAAA
>VZTO01005375.1:0-43339 GCA_013400615.1 Syrrhaptes paradoxus | reverse complement strand
CATCCTAATCCAGAAAAACCCTAACTCCACCATGGAGCCAGGTTTCACGCGTGACTTGGGTCTTTTACAAAGGTCTGGAACAACAACCTTGGTTAAATGTCTCCACGCTCTGGAGGTGACCTCAGCCTACTCTCAAATTCCAAGGATGCTTCTATTTTCTCTGGCACGTACCACTTTCTCTCCAACCAGCATATGCTCAGTTCACAAAGCAGAGCCTTCGCGATGTGATAAGGAAAAGGAGGTAGTCCTAAACACACTGATTCATGTTTGTCTCTCCAGGTTCTTAGGGTAAATCCGAAGCCTACACCTCCTTGCAAGCCTCAGCATCCTGGCAGGGCCCGAGGAATGTCACAGTAAGTGCAAACGTTGAGTCAAGTACAGTCTGCCTCCTAAAGTCACTGTCTCCATCCTGCCCTGTTTATTTTTCCCCCCACATTACAAAAAAAGTGGAAAGCCACCAATGAAGTCTCTAGCAGCCGTTCAGTCCACCAGAGTTATGTCACTTGAATTCAGCCATTAGCTAGAAGGGGACAACTACAGGCAAGCAACACTGATCACAGAGACTGCAAGACGAGGGCAATTAACTGGCTTATAGCTGTAAGACCAGCAACACTTACCAGTTACCAGCTCCTCTTCCCACTAACTTGGTGTTCACAGTCCAGGGAGGCATTTCCTCTTGGAGACTCCCAACAGGGTACTCATTAGGCTGGTCCATGAATAACAGACAAAACACTCTGGCATCTTCTCCTGCTTCAAAGTAAAGTGCCAGCAACACAGTCAGGTTTCTGCACATCAGAAATTCAAGTTCTAAAAATCACTTTTCTTTACAGATGCAGAGTCCCTTGGCGAGCCTGAGCGGGTCTGCCTACGGAAGCACACCTGTGTTTACAAAGGTAAAGAGCACAGATGGCCTGAACAACACAGCTTGTTCGGCAACTGTTAGCAGTTTTCTTGCTCCATCAGAAGGTATTTCATTGCTGGAACATTAGTTCATTTACAATTCAAGAAAGCCAGTGTGCTTCATTAGTGATGCTATCAAACTAACGTCTTAATTGGTAAACCATCCAGCCAGACAGAACCACTTATGGGACTTCATCTCATTTATTTCCTACAAAGGAGGCTGAAGTGGAAACCTCTTACAGTAACCTTCCTCATTATGTTGTATCCACTGGAATAGATGTTTTCCCTGCTTTATCTTTATTTAAATGCAGAAGCAAGCTAAAGTTTTTAATGAGCACTGCTCCACAGGTGAAAAAACCTCCACTCACAACCCACTGCAAATGCACGTAGAATTAAATCAGCCATTGTGAGTAAAATAAAAATATAAGCACAAGATCATCTTCACTGGAGGGTGTATCATTCCCTAATAATTGCTGCAATGGGGAAATATTTATATCAGCCATTTAACACCATTTTTTCCTCCTCCAGGGCCTACAAAACATCAGAGCTACAAAGGGTCAGTTGGTAGTATTTGAATGTCGCATCCGCGCTACACCGACCTTACAGGTTCACTGGTACAGAGAATATGATCCGATAATAGACTCTGCTGATTTCCGAATACTGCGAAAAAGTAGGTATTACTACATCTGTTTGATGTACAGTAATTTTACTGGGACAGTAATAAGACAGGAACAAGAACTGTGATAAAAATTAGGAGATCACACACATCCATAGCAGCAGAGTTAAGTTTACCAACATAAGATGAGCTGAAGTCACAGACTGCGGCACAGTGGGAGGAGATTGCCCTGCTGTTATTTATTAGTGAAATACTCCTGAGCCACGGAGACATTGTCACTGTGTATTATAACTACTGATGAACTCAGGGAAAAAAAAACAAACCCTAAAATATAAGCCCACTTTAAACAATTTATGATGCTCCCAGGCAGGAGCTCATAGCTCCAATGGACCAAATGGACTCCAAAGTCAGTGGAGCTCTGTGTCACCTCAGCGGTGAGGGGTTTGTATCATCAGGTTCCCCAGTCAAATCTGAGCTTCCTCTATCCAGATGGTATTTCTCTTGATGAACAGAAAGGGAGATGGTCCCTTTTATAACTGGGGTGACAGCTGAGGTGGGAAAAGGGGCAAGGGCTGAAGGTCTTTTTTCCCTTCTGGTATTATAATGGTTTAATTTTTTTCTCTCTTATTTTGAGCAGAGGCTTGTTCGTCAGCTGTTCCTGGTGAGTATACCGCACATTTTTTGTTAGACATCTCATCGGTTAATTACCCCACCCTTAGGTTTTCCCACCTCATCCAAGAGAAAGCAATAATGTTCAAAGGATAGCTAGAAGATAGCATTGAGTGTCAGGCTGAGAGCTTTCAAATTCTTCGTTTTGACACAAGCACCTGAGAGGTCCTGATTTTTTTCACAACACAATGAAAAAGGAATCGTCCCTTTTACATCCAGTCAAGGAAGAGTACAGTTTAAGAGAAAACATATCAACCCTTCCGCCCATGATCTTTTCTGCAGTTTAAACTTGTGCAAGAGAAGAGAGAACTTGGCAAAATATTTGTGCCTTGTTTCTTTAAAGTCAGAGGAACAAAGATCCTTCCTTCACCTTTGCTCCTTCTGAATCCCTTGGATTCCTATGCCCTTTACATCACTTTTTTTTGTGCTTGATTGCTGCCAAGCCCCATCACTAAGTAGCAGTCCTTCTGCAAGGACCAATTCCTACAAGTTAACTTTTGGTTTTACGGTACAACAGCATGCCTGAATTTGTCATTTCAGAGGAAGTCTGCACCCTGGTTATTACAGAAGCTTTTCCAGAAGACTCTGGAATATTTAAATGTGTTGCTGAAAATGAATTTGGATCTGCAGCATCCAGTGCACATCTCTCTGTTTCCCCAGGTAAGCACATGTACCTCTGAGCTACGCAACTAGGCATGAGAGAATTTTCTGCTACTTAAAATCAGGCAGAGTCATGGATATTTGTCAAGTAGAAGCCAGACCCAAACACTTTTATAGGCTCAAGGGAAATGTCCCAGAAATGCAATCTGCTTACTACATCTCAAAGCTGGATGTGAGTTGTTCTGTGTTTTTTCTTTTGGCCCCTCTTCCTCCTGGGTCCAGGATGACAAGGTGGATCTGACGTTCCCTCTTACAGAGGAGTCTCATCCCTGAGCTCCATCCCTCCAGGGACTCCAGCTTAACCCAACACACTGGCTGTATCCATACCTTGTTTCTGGTAACACACAACTCATCTGGCTCATGCTGGAAGCCATCTCCAAACAGAACAGCACCTCACGTGTAAAGCTCAGGGTCCTGGTGAGAAGTCAGGTTTGGCCAATGCAGCTGTGCAGGGTTTGGTCTGTGCAGAGCCCAGGCAGGCTGAACTCTCATCCACCTGCACAGACGTACCAGTTACTGCTTTCTACCTGACTTGTGGACAAATTCTACTTCCAGGAGCAAAAGAGCTGGAAAACTTTGCAGGTGCTGCCCACGGGCCAGCTGTGCAAGTCACCATGAAGAAACCCACCTTCCCCAGGAACAGCCAAACGGGAGCCAAGGACCGAGAGGCGGCTGGCCTGCCGTCCTACAGCACAGAGACCCCAGGGCTGGGCACTCGAGCAGAACCCACAAACTTTGGCCAGATGAACTCCAAGAGCGAAGCTGAAGATTTTAATGGAGTTTATGAGAATTCGCCTCAGGCTTCACCTCTGCGGTAAGACAAAGAGAAAAACCACATTCCTGGGTTAGTTTTACACAGTGTTTACAGGATGCACTTTCTAGAGACCCTGGTAATACAACCACAAAGCTCCTGCGCCCCGTGCACAACAGGGAAACAAACGTGCACATGCACTAACCTGAGCCACTTGCCTAAATGACAATGGGGACATGTAGCATCAGGCTCGATTTGGCAAAGTATGTAACTACCGAAAGGGCCAGGTAAGTGCCTAACAGCACTTTCCCAAGTGTCCGTCTATAAGTAACTTTAAAAGCATCACCCCAAATAATTATCCTCTAGAAGATGCTGGGCTCCACAGCAGAGCCTGAGGCAAAGATGACAGTACCTGGGAAATGTCACCTGCCTCTGTAGCCGTGGCCAAGTGGCATCACCTCATGTCTCTGTTCAAAGCTCAAAGTGTGCAGATAGTACCTGCAAAACTCTCTGTGGAGGAAAAGTACTTAACCAGTGACCCACTGGGTAGAATGAAAACTGTCCCACGCCATGGTAGGGACACTCCCCGCTCAGGAGGTGGAGAGTTTCCTACAAGAATAAAGTGTTCCCTCTTAAAACAAGACTCGAGCCAGTTTCTGCCTCAAATGCAGCTCTCAGGCAGCTTTGTACATATTGCATTATTATTGTTTAATTGTTCCAGAGACACAAAGTTAGAACACATGTTTTAGTAATTCCATCCCAGATTTCTGCAGTGTTTCTCGGGCATAACAAAGACCTCAAATGGTGACAGTTAAGAAGCCCAAGCCCAGCCCAGGGGTTTCCTCAGTTCCACTTGTGAAGGCCAGAGCAAAGAGGCAGAGGTGTGCCTCCCCTCCCAGCTGCACGCCAGCGCTGCGTCCCAGCCATACCGTTACACCAGGTGTACATGGCTGTCCGTGACAGAAAGCACTCTCTGTGTTATAGATTATTTTTGGATGTACTCACCCACTTTAACTAAACTGGTTATTTTAACAATTCTGAACATCCTCCTTCAAATTCACTACAGAGAGATCACTTTTCAGTATCGATTTCTCCATGTGCAGGAATGTTTTACTAAACCACGGAGTTCAAATGGGAGTATCTAACACAGACCAACCTTGCAGCTTGTAAGTTTTACCTGACAATTGTTTTAAACAAAAGCAGACTTTTAATTGTCTTCTGAGCAAAACCAAAAGCCTTTTATAAAACTTCTGGCATAATTACCTCTTGGAGGGAACAGGGGCAGGAGGAGACATTTGCCAGCTGTCCTTTTAGAACAGGACCAGTGCTCCATCCTCTCCCCAGATTTCTCAAAGGCAGCAGGAAGCCTGTACTTTGGCATTTCTAACAAGCAACCAGTGAGAAGGCTCTTTTAGATGATTCTTGCTGCTTAGGATGACTACTTGTAAAGTTTATTGCTTGCAGCAGTGCCAGTCCTCTGTGGTTTCATTTTTATTTTTGAAGTTCTGGTTAGTTTGAAATGCAATACTTCACGTCCTGCATGAAAGGATATACCATATCTTCCAAATCAGCTATCTAACAGCTTTTAAAAATTTGTTTTCTTAAAAACATCACCCAGTGTATATCGCTGCAGAGGGCTTTCGATTAGCAGCAATGAGGAACCAGATTTTGGAAGGCATCTACAGAGAGGAAACTATTAAAAATTCTAGAAATGTCTATCTATGAGCATTTAAATATCTTTAAAACCCACAGCCTTATTGCCATGTGCTTTGAAACATCATTATGAATGGGACTCAACGTTGTAAATGTTGCTGTTACCTCAAACTAAGCAATCACCTGGAATGACTGGCTGTTTAGACAGATTTAGCTATCGAGGGCTCTCGTAGCATATGTGGTTGCAACCGTATTATTGAAGACAAAAAGAAATACCGACAAAGACAGTGATGACTATCATCAAACTATTACTTGGAACAACTATAAAATGAATGAAGCCCTTGTACTCTTCTCCGAATTATTGCTTAGCAACAGCCACTCTGCAAAAGCTAGAAAAAGCAATTCCAGAAGACTGCTGTTACCAGCCACTCCTTTCCGAGCCCCTTATATCTGCAGCTTACAGCATCCTTCTCAACAGCCTTAAGGAAGCAGAGCAAAATCCATACCAATTACTAACTTTGTTAAAGGAACTTAATCCAAGCAAAAGAAGAGGCTTCAGGCACTGACTATACTGCCAGGCATACTTTTAGGCAGCTTTTAAGATTTCTTAGTAAATAAGTAAAAGATTCTTAACATCTTTCTAGACACTTGTTGCTATATGACTCAAGCAATTAGGAGAACACGACCAGATAACACGTGTCACCGTTCATAGACAACTGAAGCAGTACAGAAAAGCTGGTCTCTCACACCTCGCAGTGCTGGTCACAGCGCTATTAAGTTACCCCAGCACAGGCAATGAGATTTATTCCTCTGCCTTTATCAGTTCAGCTTCTAGTTCTTTCAATTTTTTTTTTCCTACCTTCTGGATCTCACGTTTTTCTGTTCCTTCTCTTTGGCACAAGTAGTCCTAGTTGTGTCCAGTCTTTCAAGTGGGTAAAGCTGTCCTTAAATTGATGCCTGGCTTCTGAAACAAGCCTACTACACCCTCATTGAGGTCGATGGGAAGGCAGTGAGCCTTTCTGAGCACAGAGCCTGACCTTTAACATGCTCACAGCTTCCTACAGGGCAAACGATCATGCTACACTCACCTTTTTATAAGTACTCAACTCTCTCTGTACAAACTACTGCTTTTTTTTTTTTTTTTTTTAAACTTAAGCAAATAACCTCTCCACCAACCAGGGACATGCCTCCTCCCTTAATCACTTTCATCACGAGGAATTTAAATAAATTAGCACTCAATTAACACCTGCTACATAGATTTAGTTCACAAATGCTGATGTTTAAACACAAACACCAAATGGGGATTAACTCTTGAAGATCTCTGTGCTGTAAGACTCACCCCCATAGTGGAGGGAGCACAGAGGCAACTGAAAGACCCCAGGGTTTTGGGGGTTTTTACAAATAATGGTGTGTATGTTAGAGTTGCCAAAGTATAATTAAGATGCTTAAAACACTATAACGTTACAATGTAATTAAGCATTGAAACCTTTGATTAAAGGGATACAAATCACCTCATCTGCCGGCAGGATCTGTTTCCTGTTCTGGTGCAAACATATTCTAATCCTAGTAAATATCTGTAATAACACACACAAACAACAAAATATAATCAAATAATATTTTACCATCAAGTATATTTGGTGTTACTCAGTTTAGGACTCTTCAGCCACATCCATGAGCAATGCCACACTGCTCTTGATTAAGATCCGTACTAGGGCAAAGGTGCAAGTGGCAGCAGGGGACAAGGGAAGGGTGGCACTGCCCGAGTGTGCTGCTAGGTATTTATTTCATAGAATCACAGAAGAGTTTGGGTTGGAAGGGACCCTAAAGATCATCTAATTCCATCCCCCTGCCATGGGCAGGGACCCCTCCCACCAGCCCAGGTTGCTCAAAGTCTCATCCAGCCTGGCCTTGAACCCCTCCAGGGATGGGGCATTAGACCAACATTTAAGTCTGGCCTTCGAGTATCTGCTGCCTTTAATTAGACAGCATTAAAAGCAGTAACCGAGTGTTACCACTACAAAGGCAACTAGCTACAGCCAAATAGCAAATAAAAAAAAAAAAAGAAAAGAAAAAGAAAAAAGAAAAAAAAGAATTTGACTGAGATGAAGTGGAATTTAGGGACGTTTAAACCCAACAGTTTTTAGGGGCAAAGCCCTACTTTTCTCTGCAATAGCTGCCGACTTCTTCAGCTCTTCCCCTTCTCCTGCCGAACCCAGGGACGAACCCGGCATCAGGGCAGGGACTGAGCCTCAGCAGCTTCATCCCGGGGCGGGGAGAGCCGGGGCCGGCATCCCCCTGCCCAGCAGCCCCCCGCCCGCCGCCGGGGATGGAGGGACAGACCCGGCCGGAGCAGCGGCTTGGGGGAACGGCAGAGCCCCGGCAACACCCGGGCCCGGAGGGGTCCCCCCTCCCAGGGGGTATTACAGCAACCCCGGGTGGGTTTTACCCCTGTCCCGGCGGGTGATTTGCTGACCACGGGCACCTGCCCAAGAGCCAGGCTCCGATCCTTAAATGAAGTGTCCCCGGGAGGCTGTCGGAGACTCTTATTCTGACAGCGGGTGCGGGGGGGGGACAGGCAGGTCCCGCCGTGTCATCTGCTGGCAGCGCATTAAAGCCTCTTGGTCTCCTAACGCTACGCAGAGGCTACTATGACAGTGCGGGTCCCTTCCCAAAATACGGGTTAAAGCCCAGGTGACAACTCCTAGGCTGTCGGTAAGGTGCTGTGTTTGGTTTTCGTTCCACACCGATTTTTACTTGGAAGTGGGTTAGGGAGCTGGTGTGAGAAATTGTGATGTTCTGGGTAAGGGGGAGATGAAAATGGACCTTCAGGGTGCGGGGGTGTCAAAGGTAATGTGGGAGGCAACAAAGAAAAAAAAAAAAGAATTAATTTTTTTTTTAGGAAGCAAAGTGTCTGTATTATTAGTTATTGGTTTTGTCTTGTAAGGTCAAAAGTCTCTTTAGAGATGTCCTTTCCCACCCAAATCAAGGTGGAATGGTTTGAGGAAAATGAATCTGTGCATTGTATCTTAACTGCATTATTCTAGAAAACAAAGTAAATTCCCATTTCTGTACATAGCCTGTAGGTAAATTAATGAATCTGTACACAGGTAGTGATATCAGAATGGTATAAAACCAAGATTCAATAAGTTTTCTGCACCAGTGAATGAGAACATAGTGTGGATACGCTCCAAAAATTTGAGCCAGCTTCAAATTCCAAGAGCATGACAAGGAGAAAGCTAGGGAATTTCTACTAGAAAACCTTTGTTTACATACAGTTAATTTACAACGAATATTGATAATTACCTTTAGGAAATTAAAGCTTTGAATCTTTAAAATGAGAGCGATGTCTTCAGTTGATCTCCCCCCAACTGGGAATTTATGACCTCCTGGAGCCCTTCTCTGGGCTCTCCGAGGAGAGGAATACAATATACTGTGTATATATAGCAGCAAAACAGCTGATCTCAGTGGAGCAAGATTACCATTTTTTCCAGCACATGTAACTGTGTGGATTTATATTCTAATTTTTTTATTAGTAGCTTTATGTTTATTTTGGGGGGGTTTATTTATTTATCCTGGAGCTGAAGTTGTTTGTCAGTTTTAACACAGTTGCTCAGTTTGCTCTAATTAAACTTTCCTCTTTTGTAAGTTGATGGAAAGCTCATGTTCAGACATCAAGGACCTGCAAAATAAATGCAGGACCTCAGAGCAGCTTGGCTTGCCCTACTTTATCCTGCAGCTATGTCATTCCGGCAATTATTAGCCTTAACAGCAAATCTTGGGCAATCACTTCAAATGGAGAAGCACAGTCCCTGGCATTCCAATCTCACATCTCAATTGGATATAAAAAGCTCTGAATTCAAAACCCATTAGAGAAGAAATCAGGATAGTTGGTTTCAAAGGTTTAGCTTTAGGCTTAATAGAAAGTGGAACTTGTTTCATGCTCCTCTATGGTGTAAGGAATTTCTTGGCACCAATAGCCAATTCTGTAAGTAGAAGTGCATTCGGTATTTTGACAGGGCACAAAACTGCAGGACCCAGAGATCTTTAATTTGTGGCAAATTACCTTGCTTAGCAGCAGTAGCTATGGTATCTCTAGACTTAGACAGGTGGTGAGTAGCCTCAGCAAACCAATTGCTATTTCTTTTAGAATTCACTGGGCTCTCGCAGATAAGATAGCCATGGTGAGCACTGCCCCTGAGGCAGACAGAGCAAGGGACTTGGTATTGTAATCCGAAATGTTTGTACAGTTCTGGAACAGTTCTAGTCTTTATATTAAGCTCAAGCTTTAATTGTCAGTTGCCTGAACTTCATACTCTTTGGATTGCTAATGACTTCTCGGGACACAGCATTTTTGTGATTCAAATGGTGTACAATTTATTTTATCTGTATTGTCTTCCTTAAGGGAAAAGCCACACCAAGAAAGCCTCTATTCTGCAAGGCAAGGGTTCCATTCTATCCAGGAGCCCAGCCAAGAAAGTTTTTGTGGCCTACCACCTAGTTTTTACCAGCCACCTATCCAAAGCCAATTATCACCAACAAAAACCCAGGACAGCCGTGAAACCTCTCCCATGAGTGTCCCTAATTTCCCATCCGTTTCCTCTATGTGCCAACCAACTATGTTTAACTACGAACGTCCAAAACACTTTATCCAGTCTAAGAATGTGTGTCAAGGGCAACAGCAGCCTCCAGGACCCGCAGCCTCTACCGAGTCAAGCAGGCAAATCAAACAGTCCTCCATCCTAATCCAGCCTCGTAACCCCAGTGGCCAGAAATTCTCCTCCTCGTCATCTCTGAGCTCTTCGGTCACGCTCTCCTCGCCTTCCTGTAGTGCCCCTAAGGAATCCACATATCCTGTCACACCTGCATCTGCGCAGTCTCCTGCTAGCTCATCATCTGGGCAACGGCTTATATCCATGCCTAACCAACCCCCCGCAGCATTCCTGTGCTCAGTGCTACCCTCGCAGCCCGACTATAACAGCCAAACTCCTTCTCCTATGGAACCTCAGTAAGTATATCCAGGCTTCTAACCTCCCCTTGCTTTCCTCTGGCCTGGCCCCTCCCGTGCACTGACCATCCCAAACCCAACCGGCCAGCGAAACGCCAGCTCAGCCAAAGCCAATGGTCCAACTCCCATTGACTTCTGATGGAGGCAGGACTTTGCATGAACCGGGTTAGGAGGCTGAGCGCTTGCCCTTCGGGTCTGTGTGGGGGAGACGGGTATCCACCAGAAATTGAACTTGAATTTGAAATTGAATCCATTTCTCTCAACTAAATGGCTTATGAATGGGGGGCAGGGAGTATTTCCCACCTACAAACAACTTTAAGATTCCTAGTAAGTCTCAGCAGTATTTTCAGGTTCCACATCCTGATGGGACTCTACACTCACCTACCGTACAGTTTTCATTAATCATACGTGCTAACAGAAAGGCAGCCACTTGAAAATTTTACCCCTTCAGACCAAAGACCAAATTCTTTCCTGAAGATGTATTATATCATTTTGCCTTTGGGCTGCAATCCAAATATCTCCCAAGGTCAGTGAGATCTCAAAGGGAGCTGGGTTTTGCCTTCTCACCAACTTGTATTCCTGCCAATATCAGCTGGAGGTCCTGGGAAAAGTCACCGTAGAGTATCCAACAAACACTGAACCCAGGATTTTGGAAAGGTGATAGGGGCAGGGGGTTCTGCTGGCTTGGATATAAATTCAGGGTTAAGAGTCAGTTTGTATTCAGGAAATCTGAATGTTTCTGGGGATTTTTTGAAGGGCAGCACTGTGGGAGGTGGAACGGTAAGACGGAGCGGGCTAGCTGGGGCACTCGGTGTTTCTCGAAAGTGCTGCAGGAGTGTGGGGGGTAGGTAGCATCTGGAGTAACTGCTGAGTTTTGTGTATGTAGCGTGGGCTCGTTTGTTTTCATAGCAAAGGGCTGGTGCCTCACGGTGCTTTTCATATAAGCTGCTCTTATATGCAACATCCTGTGAGTTGAGGAATTATTTCACTAATCATCCCACAAATGGGCAAATGGGGACATGAGACATTAATCTGTTGGGCAAATTAATGAAGGTTTTAAGTTATAACTTGGGCAAGTTATTAAGTCCAAGCAGTACCAGGAATATGTACTAGAATTATAACCCTCCTACCCTATTCTAATCAGCAGAACAATTTCCCAAGCGACAGGAGGGAGAGGATTTTGAATAGAAATATTTTCTGAACACAATCGCAGCACACAAAGCCCTGCTGCGTGTAACGAACTGGGTTAGATCCTGCCAGCAGCATGCTGTGACCCCTAGTAGACCTTCGCAACCCGTTTTGAGGGATGCTCCTCTCTTCCTAGCACCTTTCAGAATCAAGCCTACTATCGAACTCCGAGACTTGATTGTGTCTCTTGACTATTGATTACAGGATCAGGCCATGGGGGGGTTGCAGCAAGGGCTCCAGAAGACCCAGCCTAGCTTGGGGTAAGCTTGGTGATTGAACACCCCGGCAGAAACGCTGTAGGAAGTAACTTTCTGGGGCTGAGAAGAGAACCACTATGAAGCTATTTTTTCATACCTAATCAACTATTTAGTGACCTTGCTGTGGATTTGCAGCACCCAGGGGGTTTTAAACAATTGAAATTGGAAAGAACGCAGGTTTTGAGGGAGAACGTGCTCCTGGACAGACTCACATTGCTTAGTGGCGTTAGTGGCTCCCTCAACAGTGCACACTGCTGTGAGGGCTGTGGGAGGACACACAATGACTTGGCTGGACCCTGGTGCTTCTCCTTGAGTTTTTGACACTCAGTTACACCACCCAGCCAACCTACCTCCCAAATGCTTTACGGGTTCACTCGAACCACTGTTTCTAGGTAGCAGGTTCATGGTTTTGAGTGCATTCTATGAGCTGTAGCAAACAAGCAGGTCTACAGGAATAACTTTGCTTTCTCTTCCCGCATGAGTAGTTACTCACAACCAATGTATAACAAACAAGCTAGCAGGAGCAACTCTATGCAGAAGACATCAGAACAAGAAATCCGAGGAACAAAAGAGGCCCTCATTCAGGACTTGGAAAAGAAGCTCCGATGCAAAGACAACCTTCTCCAGAATGGCAACCAGGTAAGGGAAACTTGTTGATTAAAGAACTGGTTTGCTCTGACTCTCAGTAGTGCAAGCAGGGATGCAGAGACTAGTTCCAGTGGCCCAGAGGCTGGAGCCTCCAAACTGAGCAGAAAGCAGAAGAAAATGTAGGAGCAACACTGCCCAAACACCTTTACTCAGAACCTCAACAGATCCCAGCAGGAGTTCCTTGAGCCATTTATGACCAGAATCTTCTTTCAGTGTGAGGTGGATGAATTTTTCCATTAGAAATGTAAAAAGAAAAAAACAAAATCTCTTACAAGAGTGACTCGATTTTTAACCATGGCGCAGGGCTGGTGTGAAAGATGTGGTTCCAAAAGATCTATATCCAACCTCTGTCTCCCAACAACCTTTTACGGTTATTTTTGCTGTTAGAATGCAAAGAGCTGTACCGGTGGGCCAGGCTCAGCTCAGCCCTGAGAAAGCCCTTCCCAGCAGAGAAGCAGCGCATGGCTAGCGCACGATGAATTCTGGCCTGAAAGCAGGGCAAGAGAAATGGGTGCTGTAAGTCTGTAGGCATCTCCTGTAACTTTAGGAAGGGATGCATTGACTTCTGACAGTCATCTGATGCAGCTTTGAGCTGCCTTTACCACTTATCCTACCTTCTTGGCCAGCACACACCATTCAAGCTGTCTTTGAATTTGTGCAATCAAATTAATAAGGTTAGCGTCTGGAGAAAGGAGAAAGGTTTAGAGCTGTGGCACAAACTTGAACGCTCTCCTGGGGATCCTGCTGAACATCACATCCACAGACAACTAGGAACCCTCAGTTTTCCAGACATGATTTCACCCTGGCTTTCAATGCTGGGATTAAACCACCCCAAATCATTAGAAACTTGGAGAAGTACCAATATTTGAAAGCTCATTCTACAGACCATTACCACATGTGGTAAACCTCTTTGATTTCTTTTTATATGAACATCAACAAATCAAAAAAAATTACATGAGCTTTTATGATAATGTCTGTCTCCTATAAGAAGGTCTCTTAGTCTCAGTATCTACTTATTTATTCTGCAACGGAACAAAATGCAATCCCCTTTACCAAGAAATACAACTCTGGGAGAAAAATTTGCTTACCAGTAAGGAAGCACATTACAGCAAGCTAGAGCGAGCAGGTCTCTAACGTGGGAACCTTCCTGCTGGCTGGTAAAAGCCTGGTGTTTATAGTTTCCATCTTCTTCCCCTTGAAGCAGAAAGGAGTTTTTCCATTAGCATCAGTGGGAACAGATTTGTGTCATATATATAATTTTAAATATTGAATGAAAAAAATATATTAGATCAAATCTGATTTAATATGTCCCTAATAGGAGCGTCCTATCTGCTGTAAGAAAGCTTCCCATTGCAAGCCAGCTATTCTTCCCATAGGAAGCGAGGCTAAAAATAAGGCTTATGCAATCGCCGCTCTGTGTCCTCCTCCCCTTGTCCTCCAACAACATCTGAACCAACTGGCCAATCTCAGCCACACTTCACACCGCTGCAACGGCCTCAGGGATATTCAGCTCTCTCAGGTTTTGCAAAAGGTCTCTCCCTCTGTCTTCTAAAGTCCCACAAGCCTCCCCAAACCCTTATGTGCCCAGGAGCAGCCCCATACATGTCTGTAGACAGTAGAAATTCTTTGAGAGCTTGTTCTCGTGTCACAAAATCCGAACTCAAGGTAAACTTTCAGGGAAGCGAAGCATTCCAGCAGGTGTTCTTGTGCTCGGGGGACTAACAGACTCTACTCCACCTGACAGAACCTGGATTTAACTCTGGTCATATTTCTCCCCGCGTGCTGCATCCCTGTTGTAGGAACTGAACTGTTACATGACTGAAACGCGTTCTTGCCTCCCCTCAAGCCAGCACCCAGCACTTCATACGGCGGTTGGGGTAGTGGTGCTCCTTGCTGGCTGGGGCTCTTTCTGGTGTAGCTCGTGTTTTTTTGGGAGTAGGGGACAACGTAATCCAGAGTGCCTCTAACTCCTGAAGTAAATCCACAGCTGAGTGACTTGGGAAGTTTTCCCAGTGCTAACAGAAAGGTACCCTGGGACTTACTCTGGTTTCTGAGATAATGCCATCAGTTACCCATAAATAATCCCAGTGGAGAAAGAGGAGGAGTGGAAGGCCACAGATGGCATTAGAGAGGCTTTGATGAACAGGCAGTTTAATCTTTGATGCATTTCAGTGCTGTATATATTGAGGCTGACTTCAGTAGGCATCACAGACTGCAAACGCGCCGGAACAGACGCGGGGTTTCTATTCAGCTGCTGCTTTCACTGACAGCACCCTGAATTTGTGGCATATTAATGTGCTCTTACAAGCTGATCTGAAATAGTCAATGGACTTCTGACTAGAATTCCTCTCCGCTCTGCTTTCAGCGATTAACTTATGAAGAAAGAATGGCTCGCAGGCTGCTCGGACCAGTAAATGCTGCGTCGGTGTTGGAAGCACAAAGTGAAGACAACATGCAGAATGCACAGGTAAATGGGGACCTGGCTCTAGAACAACGATTTCTGGTGATTGTGCTGAGACCTGCTCGTACCCGAATAGGGGGAGAGTTGGGGTTTGTCTGCTGCCACTGCAGGGGAGGGGACGGCTCTCCCTGGCAGAGCTCTGTATAGCAGGGATTTGGGGGTTTTATTTGAGGGGATGGTGGCAGAGGAGGAGAATTTAAGCCCCATCCCCTTGCTGTGCCGGATCTGTAGGAATGACCTCTCCAGGGAGGAATTCCAACAGCTGCTGCACAGCACGTTGCATTGCCTGTGACAGGCAGGGAGCAGCAAGCGAGGGACACAGGTACCTGCTCTCCAACAGCCCGAGTTCAGGCTTGGCCAGGACAGCAAGATTTACACCTGTCACTGGCTGGAATAAGTGACATTGACTACAAGAGGTCAGGGTGGGATTGGTTGGGTTTTAGCCCTTCCAGGGGCCTGCAATCATTAAGAGAAGACAAAGCAGTTATTTTAGCAGCCCACATGCTGATAGACAAGAATCTGTTACCACTGGCATTTTCCCAGGCATTTTAGTTGGAGAGTCACATCATTCATCAGTTATCCAGGCCAGTTAAATCTCTCTTTGGCACTTCTGTGACAAAAGTTAGTGGAAAGGTCTGTGATGCAGCACTGGGTACCAGTACAGCTAGAGAAAACATCCCTCCTGCTGCACATACGCAGAAAGCCAGCAGGCTGGTGCCCACCTCCAGAAGTGCAGTTAGCAAAACTCTTCGATGCAAGAGACACTTAAGATCCCAGCAAGAGAGGAATATGCAGTTTGAGCTATTTCTCCCCAACAATCACCTGGCAACAGCAGGCAAGAAGGGAACATTACAGATGTCAGAGAGCAAGGGAAGCCTCATCTGTTGCAGAGAACAAGGAAACATTCAGTCAAAACAGGATGACTGACAACTTTCCAGGGTGTGTGAGATGCTGCAGAAAAAAGGAGGATTGGAAGGAGACATTGGCTTATGTTTGGGAGATCTTAATCCCGTTGTTGAGTCTTATTTTTAAATATTGTAGTCACTGATCAATCAGTTTCTTGATTCCTTAGGAACTTAACTACACAGTCAGTCCATAAAACAGGGCATTAGAATTATCAGCAGCAGCATCACTACAGCATCCTTTCACAAGACAATAATTGTACAGAACTTGTGTAAATGAGCAGATACAAGTAACTGCCTTTGGACTCAGCACTGAGCTCAGTCCAGCAAAACTCTCATTCATATCATGCTTCCCCTCAACTGAAGACTGCTTCTGTGCTTGAAATTTAAACCCAGGCTTAAGTGTTCCATAGGACTGGGCTACAGAGCACAGAACCAACCATTTCAACGACTCAATGCAAACACCCCAGAAATTTCCATGCAATGTTTTCTCTATCTGACTCCATTGCTAAAATGAGTCGCTGGTAATAAACTCTGCTTGCATTTTCCAAACATCCCAGTTCCTAGCAGGAATCAATCCTGGGTACTTTAGCAGATTTACTCATGTGATTGTGGAGTTGTCAGCGGGCTCAGTTGGTACTGTGATCTAGAAAGAAAAATATTTTCCATCTCAGCATGTGTCCATTGCTCTTGGTACCATATTTAAGTGGGCACAATACAGTGTTCTTGCCAGCGATTCCACTTCTATTCCTGCTATAGGAAAGGACACTCTGTACTCAGCTCTCATTTTAGATACTGTCAGTAGTACTACTCCCCTCTAACAAAGGTTATTGGCTGGCCAAAAGCCTCGTGTGCCAAACAAAACTGCTGCACCTATCACCTGTGCAGGGTGATGAGAAATTGTCCCATTCTATTAATGGCACTTGTTACTGTCATGGCAAAGCCTAGGGTGAAAAGAGAGCGTATCAATTCCTGATGAAGAATTCAGTTTGCTTTTAAGCAGCAGTCAGTATATGAACTTAAAATGGCTTTTCGTTCAGTTTACAGATTAAACTTTCTCTCTAAATTAACTCGCCTCTCCTTTTTCTCTTTCCATGCACCAGAATGCAGAAAACATCAGGCTGCAGGTTCCTACAACACACGTAAGGTAATGCATAAACTTGTGCTGTGCTACTCAAGACCTTATTTCAAATGCTTCTAGAAAACGTTAGTTTTAATTCACTATTTACCACTNTATAGCAGGGATTTGGGGGTTTTATTTGAGGGGATGGTGGCAGAGGAGGAGAATTTAAGCCCCATCCCCTTGCTGTGCCGGATCTGTAGGAATGACCTCTCCAGGGAGGAATTCCAACAGCTGCTGCACAGCACGTTGCATTGCCTGTGACAGGCAGGGAGCAGCAAGCGAGGGACACAGGTACCTGCTCTCCAACAGCCCGAGTTCAGGCTTGGCCAGGACAGCAAGATTTACACCTGTCACTGGCTGGAATAAGTGACATTGACTACAAGAGGTCAGGGTGGGATTGATTGGGTTTTAGCCCTTCCAGGGGCCTGCAATCATTAAGAGAAGACAAAGCAGTTATTTTAGCAGCCCACATGCTGATAGACGAGAATCTGTTACCACTGGCATTTTCCCAGGCATTTTAGTTGGAGACTCACATCATTCATCAGTTATCCAGGCCAGTTAAAAGCTCTCTTTGGCACTTCTGTGACCAAAGTTAGTGGAAAGGTCTGTGATGCGGCACTGGGTACCAGTACAGCTAGAGAAAACATCCCTCCTGCTGCACGTACGCAGAAAGCCAGCAGGCTGGTGCCCACCTCCAGAAGTGCAGTTAGCAAAACTCTTCGATGCAAGAGACACTTAAGATCCCAGCAAGAGAGGAATACGCAGTTTGAGCTATTTCTCCCCAACAATCACCTGGCAACAGCAGGTGATGTAGGGAGCATTACAGATGTCAGAGAGCAAGGGAAGCCTCATCTGTTGCAGAGAACAAGGAAACATTCAGTCAAAACAGGATGACTGACAACTTTCCAGGGTGTGTGAGATGCTGCAGAAAAAAAGGAGGATTGGAAGGAGACATTGGCTTATGTTTGGGAGATCTTAATCCCATTGTTGAGTCTTATTTTTAAATATTATAGTCACTGATCAATCAGTTTCTTGATTCCTTAGGAACTTAACTACACAGTCAGTCCATAAAACAGGGCATTAGAATTATCAGCAGCAGCATCACTACAGCATCCTTTCACAAGACAATAATTGTACAGAACTTGTGTAAATGAGCAGATACAAGCAACTGCCTTTGGACTCAGCACTCTCATTCATATAATGCTTCCCCTGAACTGAAGACTGCTTCTGTGCTTGAAATTTAAACCCAGGCTTAAGTGTTCCATAGGACTGGGCTACAGAGCACAGAACCAACCATTTCAACGACTCAATGCAAACACCCCAGAAATTTCCATGCAATGTTTTCTCTATCTGACTCCATTGCTAAAATGAGTCGCTGGTAATAAACTCTGCTTGCATTTTCCAAACATCCCAGTTCCTAGCAGGAATCAATCCTGGGTACTTTAGCAGATTTACTCATGTGATTGTGGAGTTGTCAGCGGGCTCAGTTGGTACTGTGATCTAGAAANCTTGCCTCCCCTCAAGCCAGCACCCAGCACTTCATACGGCGGTTGGGGTAGTGGTGCTCCTTGCTGGCTGGGGCTCTTTCTGGTGTAGCTCGTGTTTTTTTGGGAGTAGGGGACAACGTAATCCAGAGTGCCTCTAACTCCTGAAGTAAATCCACAGCTGAGTGACTTGGGAAGTTTTCCCAGTGCTAACAGAAAGGTACCCTGGGACTTACTCTGGTTTCTGAGATAATGCCATCAGTTACCCATAAATAATCCCAGTGGAGAAAGAGGAGGAGTGGAAGGCCACAGATGGCATTAGAGAGGCTTTGATGAACAGGCAGTTTAATCTTTGATGCATTTCAGTGCTGTATATATTGAGGCTGACTTCAGTAGGCATCACAGACTGCAAACGCGCCGGAACAGACGCGGGGTTTCTATTCAGCTGCTGCTTTCACTGACAGCACCCTGAATTTGTGGCATATTAATGTGCTCTTACAAGCTGATCTGAAATAGTCAATGGACTTCTGACTAGAATTCCTCTCCGCTCTGCTTTCAGCGATTAACTTATGAAGAAAGAATGGCTCGCAGGCTGCTCGGACCAGTAAATGCTGCGTCGGTGTTGGAAGCACAAAGTGAAGACAACATGCAGAATGCACAGGTAAATGGGGACCTGGCTCTAGAACAACGATTTCTGGTGATTGTGCTGAGACCTGCTTGTACCCGAATAGGGGGAGAGTTGGGGTTTGTCTGCTGCCACTGCAGGGGAGGGGACAGCTCTCCCTGGCAGAGCTCTGTATAGCAGGGATTTGGGGGTTTTATTTGAGGGGATGGTGGCAGAGGAGGAGAATTTAAGCCCCATCCCCTTGCTGTGCCGGATCTGTAGGAATGACCTCTCCAGGGAGGAATTCCAACAGCTGCTGCACAGCACGTTGCATTGCCTGTGACAGGCAGGGAGCAGCAAGCGAGGGACACAGGTACCTGCTCTCCAACAGCCCGAGTTCAGGCTTGGCCAGGACAGCAAGATTTACACCTGTCACTGGCTGGAATAAGTGACATTGACTACAAGAGGTCAGGGTGGGATTGGTTGGGTTTTAGCCCTTCCAGGGGCCTGCAATCATTAAGAGAAGACAAAGCAGTTATTTTAGCAGCCCACATGCTGATAGACAAGAATCTGTTACCACTGGCATTTTCCCAGGCATTTTAGTTGGAGAGTCACATCATTCATCAGTTATCCAGGCCAGTTAAATCTCTCTTTGGCACTTCTGTGACAAAAGTTAGTGGAAAGGTCTGTGATGCAGCACTGGGTACCAGTACAGCTAGAGAAAACATCCCTCCTGCTGCACATACGCAGAAAGCCAGCAGGCTGGTGCCCACCTCCAGAAGTGCAGTTAGCAAAACTCTTCGATGCAAGAGACACTTAAGATCCCAGCAAGAGAGGAATATGCAGTTTGAGCTATTTCTCCCCAACAATCACCTGGCAACAGCAGGCAAGAAGGGAACATTACAGATGTCAGAGAGCAAGGGAAGCCTCATCTGTTGCAGAGAACAAGGAAACATTCAGTCAAAACAGGATGACTGACAACTTTCCAGGGTGTGTGAGATGCTGCAGAAAAAAGGAGGATTGGAAGGAGACATTGGCTTATGTTTGGGAGATCTTAATCCCATTGTTGAGTCTTATTTTTAAATATTATAGTCACTGATCAATCAGTTTCTTGATTCCTTAGGAACTTAACTACACAGTCAGTCCATAAAACAGGGCATTAGAATTATCAGCAGCAGCATCACTACAGCATCCTTTCACAAGACAATAATTGTACAGAACTTGTGTAAATGAGCAGATACAAGCAACTGCCTTTGGACTCAGCACTCTCATTCATATAATGCTTCCCCTGAACTGAAGACTGCTTCTGTGCTTGAAATTTAAACCCAGGCTTAAGTGTTCCATAGGACTGGGCTACAGAGCACAGAACCAACCATTTCAACGACTCAATGCAAACACCCCAGAAATTTCCATGCAATGTTTTCTCTATCTGACTCCATTGCTAAAATGAGTCGCTGGTAATAAACTCTGCTTGCATTTTCCAAACATCCCAGTTCCTAGCAGGAATCAATCCTGGGTACTTTAGCAGATTTACTCATGTGATTGTGGAGTTGTCAGCGGGCTCAGTTGGTACTGTGATCTAGAAAGAAAAATATTTTCCATCTCAGCATGTGTCCATTGCTCTTGGTACCATATTTAAGTGGGCACAATACAGTGTTCTTGCCAGCGATTCCACTTCTATTCCTGCTATAGGAAAGGACACTCTGTACTCAGCTCTCATTTTAGATACTGTCAGTAGTACTACTCCCCTCTAACAAAGGTTATTGGCTGGCCAAAAGCCTCGTGTGCCAAACAAAACTGCTGCACCTATCACCTGTGCAGGGTGATGAGAAATTGTCCCATTCTATTAATGGCACTTGTTACTGTCATGGCAAAGCCTAGGGTGAAAAGAGAGCGTATCAATTCCTGATGAAGAATTCAGTTTGCTTTTAAGCAGCAGTCAGTATATGAACTTAAAATGGCTTTTCGTTCAGTTTACAGATTAAACTTTCTCTCTAAATTAACTCGCCTCTCCTTTTTCTCTTTCCATGCACCAGAATGCAGAAAACATCAGGCTGCAGGTTCCTACAACACACGTAAGGTAATGCATAAACTTGTGCTGTGCTACTCAAGACCTTATTTCAAATGCTTCTAGAAAACGTTAGTTTTAATTCACTATTTACCACTTTTTCTGAAGTTGCAGTCACTAAATTCATTCAATTCCTTTCAACTAAAATTCTGACGTTTGTGCATGGCTGATGAGCATAGAATCATAGAACAGTTTGAAGGGACCTTAAAGATCACCCAGTCCCACCCCCTGCCATGGGCAGGGACACCTCCCACCAGCCCAGGTTGCTCAAAGCCTCGTCCAGCCTGGCCTTGAACCCCTCCAGGGATGGGGCATCCACAGCTTCTCTGGGCACCCTGGGCCACTGCCTCACCACCCTCAGTAAAAAATTTCTTCCTAATATCTCATCTAAATTTCCCCTCTTTCAGCTTAAAACCATCACCCCTCATCCTGTCCCTCCACCCCTGATCCAGAGCCCCCCCATCTCTCCTGTAGCCCCCTTTCACCACTGGAAGGTGCTTGAAGGTCCCCCTGGAGCCTTCTCTTCTCCAGGCTGAACAACCCTCAGCCTGTCCTCATATGGGAGGTGCTCCAGCCTCTGATCATGTTTGTGGCCCTCCTCTGGACCCGCTCCAACAGGTCCATGTCCTTGTGCTGAGGACTCCAGAGCTGGACACAGCACTGCAGGTGGGGTCTCACAAGAGCGGAGCAGAGGGGGAGAATCCCCTCCCTCAACCTGCTGGTCACACTTTGATGCAGCCCAGGATATGGCTGGTTTTCGGGGCTGCAAGCGCACAGTGCCAGGTCATGTTAAGCTTCTCATCAACCAACAGCCCCACATCCTCTTCAGGGCTGCTCTCAGGAGGTATCTAACGATGATGATGATCTTAATCCAGCCAATTCTAAGCATAACATTAGAGGTTCAAAGACTCTCTGTATCTATGGCAAATATGTTTCGTATTCCAGAAGATATAACTCTAGTCCAAGCAAGGTCCAACACTGTAAATGCTGAAACACAGCATGATCAAACACAGCCTACATTGCTCTTGTAAATGCTTTTGGATATCAGGCAAAACACAAAGGTTTCATGTGTTATACTTCTATGTAGAATCGAACAACTTGAGCAAGACAAGTGGTTGATCAAAACTCATGCTTTACAGATGAAAACCAAATCAGAGCTGTAGTGCTGGATTCCTCAACGTGTTGAGGGACTCTAGCTGCAATTGGTGCCTCAATGCTGTTTGTGCTACGGTAACTTTTACACAATTAACTGTTCCTGTCCACCTTTTAGGAGCAGACCATCCTCAAGAGGAGATGAACGTGGACATGACTCAATCCAGGAAAAGTTTTTTCAGCCACGCTTTACACAAGTCCCTGAAGACGTAATTATTGAGGAGGGGCGATTCTGCAGGCTCGACTTCAAAGTAATGCCAGCCTTTCACTTTCTGTTCTATTAGCTCTGTGGGGTGTGTGGCATGGAGAGAGGCCTCTGAGCTGCGGTGCCTTTGCACTTTAATAAGCCAGAGCACTAACGGTACATGGTGCAGAGTCTCTCCAGGCAATCTAAACCAAGAAATAGGAGATAGGTAAATGTTTCAGCATTTTCCCTTGGAAAATGTAAGTGCAATTAGTTGCATAAAAATATGGTTCAAGATAAATAGCGGTAAATACGGATCTTACAAGGTGGGAACAACAGGGGCTTGCAGGAAGAGCAGCTGCTGTCTTGCAGCTAAAGTTCATCTTTCCATGGCAATTCCTCTCTGTGCAGCACCACATTGATATTCAAAACTAGGCAAGACTAAAATTCTGCAAGTGGGATCATGATTTGATCATCTATCAGCATCAAATTCCCTATAGCATTGAAAGGCTTTCATCACCTTAAAGCTGCCTAACGCTTCACTGCTTTCCTCTCCTTCCCAGGTTAGTGGGCTGCCAACTCCTGATGTGATGTGGTACCAGAACGGAAGGATGGTTCACCAAGATCAGTTCCACAAAATGATAGTGTCAGAAAAGGGATTCCACTCATTTATTTTTGAAGCAGTCAAATCATCTGATGCAGGGACATATGAATGTGTGGCTGTCAACCGTGCAGGAGAATCATCTTTTGCAGTAAAAGTGGAAGTAATTGGTAAGATTGAGAGCACTGATAATTACCTGGCCTTATGTGGAAAACCTCAATAATGTACTGCCTTCCTCTGTGTGTTTAGGACACAAAACAATTAAGCAGCAGAGGTAGGGCTCCAGATATTCAGGCTCAAACTGTAACAAACCCCTTACCTTTTCCAAGACTATTTTGATACATACACCTGGGATGCCATATTTCTTCAAAGCACTTCTATCAGGTTATTCAGATGTAGTGGGAAGTCCAGAATTTGGGAGTTATTAATCTCTCAAAATTGATAACATACATTGATTGACTCTCCTTCTAAAGTCAATTGTGTCTACTGCACCCTTATGCTCAAGGGAATTATCTGTAGGCTAAGAAGTTACAGTAAAGAACATGTGCCCTCCCGAATTTAGCACTCTGAAATCTTAAAAAGCAAGCCTGATATTAGTATTTGATACTTACAGTAACTGCTCTTATCCTTCCTCCTTAATTTAGCAAAAGAACATCACACGCCTCCAACTTTTATCTTCAAGCCACAAAGCAAAAAGGTTTTTGAAGGAGATACAGCCAGACTCGAATGCCAGATCTCTGCTATCCCAACACCCCGGATTTACTGGAAAAGAAACAATGAAATGGTACAATATAATACAGACCGAATAAGGTATCCTACTAATGCGTTGGCCGTTGGTGTGTTAGAAAATAATCACCAGTATTTGTTAAGTCCCATTTGAATTGGCTGGTTTCTAAAAGCAGCAAGCTGGAAAGCGAGATCTGTCCCTTGCTTATGACACAGGGTGAACGGGCCCCTGTGCTGGACAGGCACGATGCTCGGAGGCTTGTTTTGAGGGAAAACTGTGAGCAGACACTACTCTGAATTCTAGGTTCCAAGGCCCATGGAGAAGCACAGCTTTAGGACTGAAACATGCAACATACTCATCATGCTGTGCCAAAGGGCCTTGATGCCACCTGAGTGGTACCATGATGTGAGTTAGTGGTGGCTCGTAACACAAATGCAGTGTTGATGGCTAACCAGTTTGCAGTGCCCTGCAGGAATTGTTCTAGGGCTTTCTCAGCTCCTCAGCACGTAAACCGTCTCTGATTTCAATGTCTTCTCTTCCTTCCCTCTCCGAGCACTTACACATAAAAACCTTCATTTTCCAGCTTGTTACATGACAACACTGGAAGGATTTGCCTCCTGATCCATAACGCAAACAAGAAAGATGCCGGTTGGTACACGGTATCTGCTGTCAACGGAGCAGGGGTGGCCACGTGCCACGCCAGGCTGGAGGTCGCAAGTAAGTACCGGGTCACGGTGCCACAACCGGGACTGCCCCGGCAACTGCGTTCAGAGCTATCCGCGCTGTTTAAAGACTGCAACCTGATTGATTGCATGGAGGAAGGGGAACACAGTCCTCCCCATAAAATCTCTGGTGTCTGAGACACAGGCTTGCCTGCTAAACGTTTCCTAAGGGTTTTCTGGTTTATGCTGCAGATAAAAGCTCTACCGTAGGACACTGACAGAGGCTTTTTTCTCTCTTTCAGCACATACAAACAAGCCAGTTCCAGCCCCAAGGCAGTTACGGGTTCGACCGACTTTCAGCAAGTATTTGGCACTTAACGGAAGAGGACTGGACGTGAAACAAGCTTTCTCACCAGAAGGAGAGTTTCAGCGTTTGGCTGAGCAGTCTGGACTGTATGAAAGTGATGAACTTTAACCAGAAATGAAGAGGAAAACTCACACCTGTAAGAGACAATGACAACATAGCTGCAGTTAACCGTTGATTGCTCTAATTAGCAAAATACCATCTACGTGTTTTCACTCTGACTCTTGCACATTCAGCTGTTCCCATTTTACCATGTTAGATTTTATTTATATGGATTGGTGAATATAACCATTTACTGAGTATTGTATTTTGACTCTTAAGCCTAAGGAAGTAGGCCAATTAGTTTTCACAAGCGTGGGTGGTTTGAGTTCCACCTGCCCTTGGTTACACGCTAAGGTAGATTGGTTTGTACTGCTTCTCTAATATCACTCTCGATAATATCAGAAGTCTGTACTGTCTGAATACTAAAACCAAATAGACTAGAGTGTTTTTATGAGAATAAATTAGAGGCAAATAAAATTTTAAATATCCAACATTGGCTGTGACTCTTCCTTGATTTGTTAAAACCAGTTACGGGTGTCTGGCATCAGCTACAGCCCGGCAAAGTCAGGTTCTTACCCTACTCACCGAGCCCCTTGCTTTCCTGCTTTCCCCATTACTTGTCTTCTGATAGCTGTAAACTATCTAGTGTAAACTAGATGTTGACACTTCCTTAACACTGAAACATAGCGGTGAATATTTTTTCTCCTTGCACGCTTGACCCAAAAGCTGCCCTGGGCGATACGAAGTGCTAAGACCGTCACCTTTTCCCTTCTTACTCTCTCAGTCACGCAGGGGCTGTGACTTCTCTGGCTGCTAGCTCTCGGCACGCTGTTGAGTTGAATCCTCCAAACAGTTTGCATGCTGCTTTTCACAGCCCCATTGCTCAAAATAACAATAAACACCACAAAACCTCATTTTGCCAAACTCCAAAAAACTTAATTTCTGAAGATTTTTTTCCACCCCAGGTGCTACAGGGAACCGTGTGAGGGTGGGATCAGCCTGAACCCCCCCGGGGGGTGCACATAACGCTGCTCCTAGCCAGCAACCCCTAGGAACATCCTCGAGAATGGAAGAAATGGGGTCTCGGCTCCATCCCGCGATGCTGTACGGGTTGGAGCTGGTCCAGAGGCTTCTCTTGCACGTAAAGATGCCCGGGCACGGCTGTGGTGTGGGTGCTGCCGGGCGGTACCGGGGCTGGCACCGGAGCATCCCCGCTTCTCCCAAGGCGTGGGAGCACCAGCAGCACCTGCGCTCACATTACTGACGCTAATCAACATTTAAATGAGCACATCGCCCGCTCCCTGCCGCCCTTCACAGCAGGAAAGGAATTTCCTCATTCCCAAAAACCCGCCTGGAAGCCACCAGACGCTGCAATTTACCGTCCAATGCCCCCCTGGGAACGGCTGCCGAGGCCCTGGGGGCTCTGCATGGGCCGGGCCCATGGAACAATAATAAAATAATCAAATAAACCAACGAGAACAAGCAGCCCCCAGGAGGGGAGGGGCAGTTCCCGGCCCCGCTCCCCAGCCCGTCGCTCCCGCCGGCGGTGCGGGGAAACGGCCCGAGGCGGGAGCGGCCCCGGCAGCTCCTCCTCCGCCCGTTGGGATTCAAACGGAGGAGCGGGCCCGGCCCGGCCGCCATGGAGCAGGGGCCGAGCGGCAGCGGTGCGTGAGGCGGCCCCGCTCCCCCCGGGGGGAGGACAGCGGGGTGCAGCCCCCCGGGGGCTGGGTGCTGACTGCCCCGTGTCCCCGAGCAGGTGCCGTGGGACCCCGGGGGAGCTGGAGCAGAGAGCTGGAACTGAAAACCACCCTGCGGGAGCTGGTCATCTACGCCATCTTCCTGGTGGACCTCTGTGTCCGTAAGTCATCCAGGGGCTGTTCGCTCGCAATTCGTGTCCCGGCTGCACCTCTTCTGGTGTCGTCCACCCACAAGGGTCACCTCGGCCGAAATTGCTCCAACTGCCCCTTCCTGACTTAATGACAACCAACGTGAGGAAGCAATAGTAGAAGCTGTTGCCATCCCCTAACTCCAGCCTGCCAGCATCCCCTCTTTGCCCCTTCTTTGCAGTGACGTTCGGCATGGTGAGCACCGACATGTTCTACCTGAACAAAGTCATGTCCCGGCTCTTCCTGGAGCCCAGCGACGACGGCGACGGGAGCGGGTTTGAGAGTATTCGGAGCAGAGCAGATTTCTGGAGGGTAAGGCTTTGGTTGCAAGGAGGTTTTCCTGGAGAGCAAACAGGTAAAGGAGCTCCTGGAGTTAATGTGGATCAAATCACAGAATCACAGAATCACAGAATGTTAGGGATTGGAAGGGACCTCGAAAGATCATCTAGTCCAATCCCCCTGCCAGAGCAGGAACACCCAGATCAGATCACACAGGAACGCATCCAGGCGGATTTTGAATGTCTCCAGAGAAGGAGACTCCACAACCTCTCTGGGCAGCCTGTTCCAGTGCTCTGTCACCCTCACTGTAAAGAAGTTTTTTCTCATGTTCAAGTGGAACCTCCTGTGTTCCAGCTTGAACCCATTGCCCCTTGTCCTATCACTGGATGTCACAGAGAAGAGCCTGGCTCCATCCTCCTGACACTCACCCTTCACATATTTATAAGCATTAATTAGGTCACAATATAACTTCTTAAAATGCATTTGGAGAAATTCTGGGTACAAATAGGAACACTGAGACTTCTGAATAATCAGTCGAGGAAAAAAAATAGGCTAATTAATTGCTGCATTATATTTACAATCCTAGGCTTGGTCTGGGAAGAGCTTCAATAAAAGCAGAAATATTTGGGGTTTACAGTTCTTTTGACTTTCAGCCAGGAGAGCGTACCATGTTTGTGCTGTTACGTTACATCATATTTCAGTGACAGTGGAAAACACGCATTTGTGTTCTCACTAGGTGGAGGAATTCCCGAAATTACCAGCATCACGCAGCTGACAGCAGAAGGCAAAGTTTCTCACTGTACTCTTCCTTAAAAATGGAAATGCCTGGTTATAACAATTTATTTGGAAGTATTGTCATCCCTCTTTATCTTGGTGTTATCACTAGTCCCTAAAGTAGCGAGCCCTTGCAATACAGGGTGTGTGCTGATGTACGGGAAATGGTTTCAACACATGCTCAGATGGTGCCAAACCACGGTGGCATGTTGTTTTGTACTTGGAATAATGTTCTCCCCGGGTTTGATGCTCTTTATCTGCATCTAAGAAACACCCAGAAAAAAGAGGGATTTTTTCCCCCCACCTTCAACAATACTTTGTCATTAAGATTCAGGTGATCAAAAAATCTAGTCAGAAATATATCCCAAAACAGATCTTCAGAGTGAGGCGGCCAACAGATTTTGTTAGAACAACGTACAGTATTTGTGTTTAATATAATTGTTTAGAATTCAGCAGAATTTTTCAGTGAAACCCCAAACAGAGGTGTGTTGTAGTCTTAGCCTGAGTAATCCCATTACATGTCTCTGGTTGAATTGTACAGGGAATAGAATTGATTCATAGGAAAAAAAAAAAAGATGTAAATATACCTTATTTATAATAGGTGGGAATTTCTTGTATTCTAGCTTAGACCCTCTAGTTGTAAGCAACCTGAGAACCCTGTGGAGATTGGTATGCTAAAAAGTGGGGTAATAGTGGCGTTTAAATCTTCTATTTGAAACTTTAACCTCACTTGCGTATACAGTTTGCAGAAGGACGGCTGTTGGATGGACTCTACTGGGACAGATGGTACAACAACACGACCCTAACCCTCCAGAACAGCAGCCACATTTACTATGAGAATTTGCTGTTGGGAGTAGCCCAGATTCGCCAGCTGAAAGTACGCAACAACACTTGCTCCATCTACCCATCTTTCCATAGTTTTTTGGAAGACTGTTACAGTAAATATCACTATCAAGCTGAAGACAGGGCTGAGTTTGGTCCAAAGAACGAATCTGAGTAAGTCTTTCTACTTCAGCACAGAAATGTTTGTGAAAACCAACCATATCCTTACTGCTGGTGTTCTTCAGCTAGTAACAACTGTACGAGCTGAGTTTTTCTCTTGTTTACCCTGAGGTATACCATGGATTTGTTCTTGTGGCAACATTATAGATGGGAATTTGGCATGGGAAATTTATAGTGGAGAGACAGGAAGAACTGGAAAGAGCGAGCCCGGTTCAGCAAAAACACGTGTTGATGGATTTATCTCCGTGAGCATCTCTGGAGCAACGCTCGGCTCTATGAGGCCTGAATTTAACTCCCATGTTTATAAATTGGAATCACGCTGAAATGCTGTGGAAACAGAGCCAAAAGGCTTGCTTCACACGCTTCATTTAGCATTGATTTAACTCAATGGAAGAAGATGTGAACGTGCCACAGTAACAACGAACCATGTAAACCAGAGAGAGTCCCTCTATCTGCACAGGTTTCAAGGCAATAAGCTGTCTAGCCCACCGCGGGTGAAACCCAGACTCATAAGCCATTGCTGTTTTGCCAATGTCCCGAGTATTTAGCAAATAAGAGAAACGGGAATGTGTTAAGGCCACACGTCTCACGCACACTTCACATAAAGTCTTATCTAAGGGTCTGGCTTCAAGGGGCAGTTGTGGCTGCAGAAGAACAAGGGTTGTATAAACGGAAAGTTAAAGCGTACTTCAGTCCGGTTTCCATAAGCTGAGCTGCTTTGTTTTCCCCTTTCTGACAGGTGGAAATACACCTCAGCCCCCTCCTTTTCCCCGTGGTACTGGGGCTCTATGGGCTGGTACAGCAGCGGAGGATATATGTTCACCTTACCTAAATCAAAGCAGGAGAGCCTGGAGAAGCTGGAGTTTCTCCGAGAGAACAGCTGGCTCACTAGAGGAACCAGGGCTGTTTTTATCGACTTCTCGACGTATAATGCTAACATCAACCTCTTCTGTATCATCAAGTGAGTTCTTACCTTTACACATGTGAAATCCAGTTTCCTCAGGCCTGATGCTTCCATAAGGACGCCAGGAAAGGCTGGTCACCTCAGGCATATGTAGCCGTGTTTCTCGGGTAGCAGCTGGCAAGACAGTAGTTCATTAACAACGCAGACATTCGGTTAGTGGAGGGAGCAGACACAGATCGTTCCTTCCCCCTTTTTTTTTTTGTAATAGTTGGTGTCTGGTCTGTACAGCTGGTTCTGCTGGAATGATTTCATAGCCTTTGGCGAGGTCAAAGACCTTATTAGTCCTGTTGTCAGCTAGTGGAAGGAAAAGCCTCGGGTGGGGTGAACGATTGGTCTTCTGAGACACAGTTTCTTTAAAGACTTTTAACCAAACACTGCAGCTTGTGTACCTCAAGAACTTCTCTTTTTCCCACCAACCTTCCCTATCACGTAATACTCTTTTCATGGGATACTTGGTGCAGCCCTTACAAGATCTTACAGATGCAGGGGTTCCAGTAAGGTAGTATTAATGTCATAGTGATTAATATTAGAAAATTAAGGGCTGAAAGGATTTAAAGGAGTGGTAACTAACACCAGTCCCCAATTTTTTTCAGGTTGGTAGTGGAGTTCCCTGCTACTGGGAGTGCTCTTACCTCCTCACATATCTACTCTGTGAAGCTCCTCAGATACATCACGTATTATGATTACTTCCTGGCTGCTTGTGAAATCACCTTCTGCCTCTTTATCCTTCTATTCATAATCCAGCAAGCGATACAGATAGCAAAACTGAAACAGGAATATTTCAGAAGTGCCTGGAAGTGGCTGGATTTGCTGCTGCTGGTGGTGAGCTACCCCTTGACTTTCACCTCTGTGCTTGCCAGCCTGGGCTAGCGCTGGCCAACACCTGTTCCTGGTTAGAGTCTGTCCCACTGTCCCACACCGGAAAGTCCCCATGGCCCACCGTGGTTCAGCACACCTGAACTCTTTTCTAGCCTTGCTGTCAACCTGCTGTGGCTCCACATCCTTTCTGCTCGTTATCCACATTGTTTGTTTTAATCTTAATCTCTGCAGCGCAGGGAAGCACTAGTGCATAACGCAGCTCATGCAGCATGTTACGTAGCACAAGCCCAGAATTATCACAGTACGATTACAAATGATTTGGCCAATAAAGTCTCATATATGCGGTCAATGACAAAACATCTAAAAAGCTCAGGTTGTTCAGATCTGACCAAGGACCTTTCGAAATCAACACAGTGCAAAATGACAGTCTGAAGAGAGGGCATCACTTCAGTTTCACCAACTTCTGCTTTCCTGCAGGTATCCATCCTCGCCATTGCCTTCAATATCTACCGCACTGTGGAGGTGTCTCTGCTAATGGAGGAGCTGCTGAGTGATGCCCACGTGTATCCAGACTTCTATTTCCTTGCATTCTGGCAAGTGCAGTACAACAACATGATTGCTGTCAACATCTTCTTTGCTTGGATGAAGGTATTGGTTCTTATTCCCTTTTTTTTTTGTACTTGAGAATCACAGTGTTTCTAAGCATCGCATAAACGTTCGCTTTTACCTTCTCATGGGTGAACTGCAAAGGTGGGGCTAAAAGGGAGAATTTTGTTTATAAGATTCCAGAAGGGTTTAAGATTACCTCCTCATAAACATGGGTCACACAAATTCCAAGTCCCATCTAAAAAAAAATTTTGCACATGGGCAGCTGTCACCATTGGAGCAGCTGGGAAATTACCACGGCCAACAGCCTCCTCAAGCTCAGTCTTTTCCTAGACCCAATATATCCAGGTCACAGCCTGACCTACACAGATGGCAGGGCTGTAATAGGTGAAGCTATTCATAGCTTTCATAGCCAAAAGCTAGGAGAACAGGAGCTACTCTTTAACTGCAGAGGAAGGGAAAATGTGTCTGAACTTGATTCAGAAGTGGCTTTGTATCAGGACACCTTTGATTTCGTTTTTACTTGCAAATAGGTTTGCTGATCTCTGGACAGAGAAACAAACTTCTCCAAGATTAGGGAGAGATTTGTTTTGTTCCTAAGCAGGTGCTCTGGGGCCAAACCCGTCCTGCCTGTGTGCATGCCACTGACCCTGAGCTCTGCACCCCTTCCCTGTACCCAGCACACATCTGACTTCAGGTTGGGTGGCCTCAGCATTCCCAGGGACTGGATGGAACCTCCCAAAGCTTTGCCTGATCCCAGGCAGCTTTCAGGCTCTCTCCCCTCTCAGGTGTTTGTGAAACACCCAGCACAGAGCAGCCGCGGAACAGGCAGGGGAGGTGCTGACATCTGCCAGAAGAGATCACATTTTACAATCATGCCCCAAGCACCCAAACGTAAGCTTTCATGAAAGGTCACATCCTTTAAAAACAAAAAACCTTTTGGCCTTCCTCCACCTCCCAGGCCAGTGTTACCCAGTTTCTGTACCCCAGCTGCACACTCCCCCTGCACCATCCGCCCCTCGGACTGATAATGGTTAATCTATTAGCGCAACTTGTTTTATAATTAATTACTGTCATTGAACAAGGCTTTTCATCAGGCCTTGTTTTGGACCCAAAGTAAAGAGAGAGCTCCTTACCGACTCAACCCGCCAGGGAATCCGCAGATACAGCAGGACGGTGTGGCGTGCAATCTCCTTGTCCAAGGGTCTGTATCTGCTAGAGCTGATTACACATACCAGTACCCAGCAAAGACCTGTCTGCACACAGTTACCTTTAGCACATAAGTATTTTTGTCCTGCAGAATATTTATCTCCTCCAGAAACACACCCAATCCCAATTCTCCTTACAGATACATACCATGCAACTTAGTTCCAGGTAAGACTTAACCTAGAAATTATCTGTATCTGTAAATGACAGATAACATTCCAGAAATTCTGTTAAGAAGTTGCAATATATTTTGATCCCCCAATAACATGTTCTGTTCTCTTGCAGATATTTAAATACGTAAGCTTTAACAAAACCATGACGCAGCTGTCCTCCACTTTATCTCGCTGTGCCAAAGACATCATTGGATTTGCCGTCATGTTCTTCATCATTTTCTTTGCCTATGCCCAGTTAGGCTACCTAGTCTTCGGGTCGCAAGTTGAAGAGTTTTCCAGTTTCCAAAACTGCATGTATGCTACTTTCTAAATTTTTGATAAAAAAAATCCCCAGTTGGTGCAGGTACAAACCAGTTTCTGCTAAACAGAATTTAAGATTACAGGTCTCCAATGCTTAAGCTTATTTCATCCAGCAAAACCAATTTTGTTGGCCCTACTATCTGTTTGCCAAAGTGGAGTTGTTAGTCTCTTTCAAAAGCAGGAATCTGAAACTACCCAGAAGACACGCCACCAGGTACGTGATACTGTCCCCAGCACCAAAACTGCAGAACAGCTGGAGGGACCCAAGCGGCTCAGAGCACAAGCTGAGCACGTTTGCTAACAGGAACTGCAGCTCTTCTACGAAAACATCCAGCTGCACAGCCAGCAGTCCCCAGATCCCATCTGCTGGCTCTGTTACTTTCTTCCCCAGATTTTTTTTCAGTCTCTCACTGTAGCAACAACATCAGATGGATTCCAGGTGCCAGCTGGAACTGGTTTTGATGGTCCTTGCACCTTGTAGCAACTCTAACCTGCCACACGTTGTGTATGTTGTGTTTTACCCCATGGCTACGTTATTTATTTTAGAGAGATCTTTAGTGTACCACATTGTTTGAAAGCAGGTTTTTCATGTAAAATTAAGGCACTTCTATACCAGAAAAACAGCTCATTTTGGATCCACTTGGATGTGGGACAGTTCTAAGATGCTACAATACAGAGAAATAAGTATTTGCCTTAGCTAGGAATAAGATCCCCTGAAGAGGGACATCAGGACCTGTACTGTTACCTTCTGTCCTAGCAGAAGATGAGGAATCATGAAGGTTGAATATAAGGGAAATAGTTTAAAAAAATCCAAGATAAAACAAAACCAATAAAAAACCCTACCACCCAACCAAACCAACTGAAACCAGGTGATTTATCCAAAAAAAAAGTATTTTCTCACACAAGCCACTTAAAAATTCCTTCATACTTCCAAATTCTCAAATACATGCTAAATGCCCAATTTACCATTGCAGTATTATCCTGGCTTGCCTTTCGATTTCAGTGACTAACGTAATGGTGAATCAGTCTCAATTGTATCTACTCAATTTTTTTTTTTAATAATGCTTTCAGTACTTCTCTTCAGAAGCCAGTCACCCTTATTCCTGTATTTTTTCCTCCCAGCTATACCCAGTTTCGCATTGTGCTGGGAGATTTTAATTTTGAAACCATAGAAGCAGCAAACAGAGTCCTTGGACCTATTTACTTCATCACATTTGTATTCTTTGTGTTCTTCGTACTGCTGGTAAGTATCATCTTAAAAATGCTCACCCTTTCGCATACGTAGTAGAGAAGAACTGTTGTGCAGTGCTCCGAGACAGTGTTTTCCACCCCAAGGTAACCGTGGGCTCGCCCTGGCTGCCTCTACACCGGAGCAGAGAGACAGTCCGAACTCTTCTGTAGCAGTTCCCAGCTGGCAAGGCATTTTGCAGCTCTCCCTGCCTCCAAACAGCCACAAAAGGGGGTTTTGCAGCAGAAAACAAGCACGTTGCACCTTTCACTCGACTGCAGCATATTTTAATTTCTGAAAACGTAATTGTGTACTCTTGAAAACTGCATAAAGTCAGTCTAGGCAGGTAGGAAGGTTAAAGAGAGACTGATGGGACTGTATAGGTGCAGGTTTGCTTTATCAATTGATGTTTTCATTAATTACTCCAGATCGAAACACCATCGGAAAAAGTTGCAAGTATACAACAGGAATCATAGAACCATTAAGGTTGAGGAAATCCATTACCTCCAAGGAACTTGGCCTTTTAGCCGATACTGTAGATAGGAAATAAGTAATTTTTCTCCAAAAAAATATTCCCTAAAATCATCAGATAATTTAACTGCATTAGGAACACGCCTGCACCCAGCAAAGCTCTTCAGTCCCATTAGTGAGGTGCCCTGGCATAGAACAGCCCCCAAGACAACAGCCTCACCGTAGTACCAATGCAATTTCCAGAAACAGGTATCTAATTGTATCTCTCCTGTGCAGAACATGTTTTTGGCCATTATAAATGACACCTACTCAGAAGTCAAAGCAGACTTTCAAGTGATACCCAGCCAAGAACTGCAGCTCAGAGAGCTCTTCAGACAGGTAAGTAAACACTTCTGGAACTACCTCATTTAATTCAAGATAGGAGGAGGAATTCTCAGCTACATTACTAGTGAACAGCCTTAAACGGCTGAGTCTTAACCCTTCAAGAACACCCAGTATTTGATTTTTGACTTTAAATAAACATTTGACAGATACAGAGACATCCTTCCATTAACCCACAGGAGCTCCTAAGGGTCAGAGTAGCACACGAGTCAGGGTGCAAGGAGCCTGCCTTCACTTCACCCTTGTAAAAGCAATATTTAAAAGATGCCTGGTTTGTGATAGATCCCGTCATCAGCTTCTCTTCCAAACTGAGAAGCTATTCTCTGCATAGGAAGTAGAAAGATGTACCTTTAAAACTCCACAGAGTCCAGGCCATTTTTATGTGCCAGAAACAAGTACAAAAGGGGCACAAATCTTTCCCTGACTTTGCATTTCAACTTGAAATTATGACCTCCTCTTTCCTGACAAATGCATACCCTGGAGCCAGAGACATCGCCTGCAGTTCTGCTGCAGGGACGAGCCAGTACCTCCGCCTAGGAACCTGCAGCACCAGTGAGATGAATAACATTGAGATTAGAGACCTGCACCTTCAGACTGTTTCTCTGAGCTGGCCTACACTGACCACTCTGTAGAGAAGGGCTGGCAGCTGTATTGACCTGAAATTTTCCTGTAGGATTTTATGAGTGGCACAGACACCAGTTACATCGCTTCTGCAAAGCTTTCGTTAAGGAAGGGGAAATGGGAGTTCCTGGCCAGGATACAGCTACTCGGGTCAGCAGCAGCATAGCTTAGATTCCACCGCCCAAGCTCATGCTCCTGGACTACACCAAGATTAAAGTGAATATGCTTCAAAACAGAAACTCCTACTGGATTTGGTTGGCTATTACTTTCAGGGATTTCATGACAAATGTGAGATACAGCAGGGTAAGTTCTCTGAGCTGAGGGAACCAAGAAAGTGATGGACGGGTGGGGATTTCTGTTTAATTGCCAAGGCATTATGCTGACAGTTTGTTCCTTGTGTCAAACACAAGCCAATTAACATGCCTGACTTTCCCTGGCTATGTTCAGAGCTGCAATAAGGCCCTTGTCAAGCTGAAGCTGAAGAAACCAGAGACAGACACAAAACCAGCAGATGAGAGCACGGAAAGGTAGGATCTTGGCATCTGCTGTTACCCCCTGCACCCAGCACGGACCTGTTCTCACAGGACTTCTGTCTCTTCTCATTTGGGTGAATGACAAGCAAGAGAGTTTCAGCCACTAGAAGAAAGGACATTCCTAAGCCTTCCGATGGAGACGGTGCTGATGAAAAGGTAGGCTTTGTTCTCTCCTATACTCTAGAAACTGATGATTATATTTCAGAAGTTGAATAATACAAAAGGAGTCACTGTTGTCCCCACCATTACTTACAAAAGGCATTTCTCTACAGGATGCTATTTTTAAAATCACAGGAATACCAGAAGCTAGACCTATAAATAAGTAAAAATCACTAATTATGCCCAAAACTTCAAATGAAAGCTTGCTCAGGCAAGGTCATAGGCTACAACAGCAGAGCTGGCAGCAGGGTGAGGTCAGTGTCTTAGCAATGGTATGAAGCTGTGAGCTGGGCATTTGCCCAAATGTTAAACAGAAACAGATGTATAGAAAACAAACAAGTTTTACAGCGATGTTTTGGGTCATAGGCTGCATCTACAGCAAGAAGAAAGATTACTTTAGCTTCCTTTTGCTTTATAAAAAGGTGGTTTCCAGCACTGGGGTAAGCCAGTCCAAGTACTTCTAAAATATTTTTAAAAATCACAACAAGAGAGAGAAAAGCCCCTTGGCTAGCTGTAAACTACCACACAGTCTTGCCATCTTTCAACTCTGAACATAAATGTGTATTCCTATATCCTGCCTTTTTGGAAAATTACTTTCAGATGGGGAAGAGAGCATTGTTCTCCCCAAAGCTGCCTGTATCTTGTCCTGCATGCATGCCCCCTCCCTGCATGGGTGACTGTGTTACAGGTGTCCCAGGGAGCCACACTGACTTTGTGATTTATTTTTTTTTTTTTAATCCCTCTGGTGTTGAATAGAGCCAACTGAAGTTATCAAAGCTACAGAAAGGGGAAGAGAAACTTCATCACAAGTATCCATCTACCGAGATCACAGACTCAGCCCCAGCTCAGACCTACGTCTCCACTGCAGAATTTCAGCAGTAAGTGTGTGCGAGTCTGTTCTTGCAGTCTTATTCTCATCCCCAAAGCAGCTGCAGCCCTAGCTGAAACTCACCGAGTGACAACCAGAGACACAGATCAACACAAAGTCAGTGATTTTAAGATATTTTAAGGGCTCTTATACTGGCTGACAACAGCTGCCCTCAGGGAGGGAAGAAAGAAACAAAATAATGTAGCAGAGCAGCTTGTTAAGGACATTAGTCCAGAATGAGGTAGGACAAGAACTCTAAATATTGTCCCTCTTCCAGAACATCTCCTTGGGGCTGCCCAGGAAGGGGGACAGAGGCTGTAAGACCTTGTGCTTGTGGAGGGGCGTTTCAGGATTTAGACCCTTGGCAGCTGACACAAGTGAGCAAAGAGGAAGGTTGCACATGTGAGTGTAAGGGCAGCGCCATCTCAAGGATGTGTTTCTGTATCTGTGTGTTCCAGGCTCTCCAGCTATACAGCCGCATTGGAGCAGAGATTAAATAACACGGATGCAAAACTCAAGAAAATAATTAAATACATTTACCAACTGAGGGATATGTCAGGCAGGACAACACAGTAAAATACAAGAGTTTAGCTGGTAACAGATGGCCTGACTCTTCAAAGTTTGAAGTTCCCATCCCCTCCCTCCCCTTTATTTTTTTCTATTTCTGGATAAGAGAAACAGCAATGTTAATAAAGGTATATACCATTGTCACTTCTGGGTCTTCTCTCAGAGAGTTTCAGGTGCTTCTTTAACTCAGAGAAGAACTGACCAGCCTTGCTAGAGTTCAGGGTAGGCATCTCTACAAATGCCTAAATGACATTTATTCCTCTGCCTTGTTCTGGGGCTGCTGGGAGACACACAGATGGGTAACCAAGAGAGCAGATCACGAGCAGTGGCAGCATCCCGGGCCTGCTCCACGCCTTTCTCTCCACCTCTCCCCTATGCAGCCCAGCAGAACCGTCGCCAAGCACAGCCCAGCAGGNGAGGGCGATTTGCTTCACCCTTGCACCAGCTTGAATTTTCAGAACATCCTTTTTATTCTTAAATCCATTTATACGCATCGCCTTAGAGACAAGGTGTTATGTTCAGGCCAAAAAACTATCTACTCCTGGGTAGTCATTAATATTTGTTCATTGCTGGCACTCAGCCACAGGAAGAAACAAAATATCATAATGCCACCTGAGCATAGCATGAGAAAACACCAGCCTGTAGCACCCCACCTGCACCACTGAATAAATAACTCTAAGGAAAAACAGGATTGTAGCAACCTTGTTCATTCTGCAAGTCAATGTCTTAACACTTTGTGCTTCCTTCCCCCCATCTTCAGAGGGAAGATTGTTCTGTCTCACCCTAAAGAACATACTGAAGGCTGCCTTCTGTCTCCTCTCCCTCACTTGTTCCCTCAACTTCCTGCTTGTTTTTTCTTGTTCTCATTCATCTCCACTGCCATCTGCCATGCAGAGTCTTCACCTTCAGAAGTTCTTCCGTCCCCTGCCAGGCCTTAGGTTAAAGAAAGGTGACTTTACACAAAATACAACAGTCAGTTTGAAAGACCTCAATCGCTTTTCCTATGAACACACATCAATATACTATGACAAAAAGCTACTTGGTCCAGAGGAACAGCATCCTGTCAAGTTTACAAAAGTATGCACAGNAAAGGTGACTTTACACAAAATACAACAGAAGAGTCAGTTTGAAAGACCTCAATTGCTTTTCCTATGAACATACATCAATCCTGTCAGGTTTACAGAAGTATGCACAATAACTGTGTTTTCTGGCCACAAACACAAGAGTAATTGCTGTGAGATCATTATGGATACAGAGACACAATCTAATACTGCTCATCAGCTGGAGGTGCACTCACTGGTAGTGAATTAATTAACCCAGTAATGGCTGAATCAGCTCTCTGTCCACCTACTCCCAAAGCTGCTACTGCTAGAGCAGGAACGAGTGAGACTCAGAGTCTGCCCTGCGTCACCACGCAGAAGGCTGGCACCCTAGCAGGGACTGAAGCTCACATCGCACCATAAGCCAAGCTGTCAGTTCAGGAGCTGATCTGGTCCCTTTCCTGCTGTCTATGCTGAGAGGCGCAGTCTGAACAGGTAAAATAAGGCTCGAACTGCTGTGGCTTCATCAAAGGCTGTCTCTGAGCCACCACCAGTGCGGGTGGCTCTGCTGCCAGGCTGCGGAATTCACCCTGAAACTACAAATCTGTACAGGAATAGCGAAGGACTCGGCACTTGTTCTTAAGAGAGGGCAGTGGAGGAGAAAGCATGATGAGCAACAAAGATATATGACAATAAAGGTTAAGGTACTTTTATTATAAAAGTCTATACAATGAGCACCAGACATAGCAATGCAATTATATCTGGTTTAGTTATATATATTTCATATCTATATATCCATATAGATATATAGGTTTTGCTTTTACCAAAGTAAAACTGTTATATCACAAAATGCCTAGTTCTACCATTTATTTATTGCTCAACAAGGATGGCACAAAACACACTCAGCATAACTGTTGCCATGCTTATCTACTATACTGAGTAAACAGCCAAACACTGCATAACAAACACAAAGCAGCTGTTAATTCTGAATTGGAACCAGTCTGATCACTCACTCACTTATAAAAATATTGGAATCATATAGATTTAAGCATTATAAAGGAGGAATATATTATTTAAAACATTTAAATAGTGCATATTGACATTTTGCATGTGGTATATAAAACACAAACATTCATGTACAACACTATACAGTACACATTAGTTTCAATGTTTGGATACACCCGTGTCTGCAGACTGATAGAAAAGGAACTGAAGTGTACATTGCACAATGGAACTGAATAAAATTGATAAATGGTCTCAAGACTAGTTTAACCTCATAATTCTCTAAGGTCCCAGATAATTTTGCAGTTTAAAAAAAAAAATAAAAGGCATACCACCAGTGCTCAATAGTTTTAGTGCTTTTTTTTTCTGAATTCCAAAATTACATGCCTACAAGCAGAGTAAAACAAAAAGTACTCTACAGTACACAGATGAAATCTGAGCACTAAAAATCCTACTTTCAACTTATTTCATATGGTTCATGACAGAACAGCAAGTCTATGAGGTTACATGCGAGCCATTTCTTATCTTGTGAGAAAGTTCATTTTTGGTCTTTCATAAAGCAGAGTGAATAACAGCTATGCTGACAATAGCCAGTCATAAAAACATGCAGTGAGA
This sequence comes from Syrrhaptes paradoxus, assembly GCA_013400615.1. Classification (NCBI taxonomy): domain Eukaryota; kingdom Metazoa; phylum Chordata; class Aves; order Pterocliformes; family Pteroclidae; genus Syrrhaptes; species Syrrhaptes paradoxus. The sequence continues at coordinate 3,124 of VZTO01005375.1, read as the reverse complement.
GTAGGTGCATGCAAAACATGGCCACAACCAAACTGATACATAGAAGAAAAAAATAAAATAGAGAAAGCACCAGTTCAAATTAACACGTAGATTTTGCCAGATCAAAACCAGCTGCTGATGGCTGTTGCAGAGCGTAAAGCTAGTAGCTAAATCATCATTCAGCACAGCAGATGTGATACTCAAAACATTATTTAGTTTCAACTCTGAAGCTAAACCATGCAAGGCCCATAAACTGTTTTGCTTACATCATAAGGGTTAGGTAACTTATTTTTATTCTCCAACTGTAAAACAAAACCATGATAAACAGCAGTAATTTTTTCACTCAAAACCAACAGTTCACCCTGTGGTGCACATTAACTACACTGATTTTAGCCCTTGATACCGTAACTTATTTCAGATACAGTGAAATTTTAACTGTCCTAAGCCAGCTCTTTTCTGCCAGAGCTACGCAAGTCTGAGCGCCACCAGATTTCCCATGCACTGAAATGTTCATTATGTTCCTCAAATCTTCCGAAAGCGGAGACGCAGTATCCAATTCAGACAAAACACTATGTCACCACTAGTTGATAAACAATAACCGATAAAATGGTAAAATGAACAACAGTAACATAAGTCCTGTAGGCAGCATGTGATATAACTTTGCAGTTTTCCAAAAGACACTAAGCAAGGTCACTTTCTGGTTTGTCCACTGTCATCTCTACCAAGGAGGAAACATGACCACTAATGAGCAAAATCCATAGATGTTAATTATTACTGTGTTATAGGTGCAATTTAGAATACCAAAAATTAAAGTTGTTCCACAGCAGTCCTTTGAAAGGAATTTCAGTCTGTTTTTCAAATGTTCCAGGAAAAAGAGCCATATGTTTAATTTGCTGACTTTTTCCCCCATAATAAAAAATAGGCAAGAGGAATAGTTCAGTGTAGCATTATGGTATTAACAATTTCTTCAGTAATGCAAAAAGTTGGTAATAACAAAAGTCTCAAAGTTCTTGAATGCTAAAGAAAAAAAGTTAAGGTTGTTTTGGAACAAGACGGATGCATCTGTAAAACAAAACTTTGATGGAAACTGTGTTTGCTAAAGTTGGATAGAGCAGTCTCGAACTTCAAAATCTTACTTGCTCTCTAGACAGGACCTACTTACCCTTCAAACATGTGATAGTGGCACCACAATAAAGTGCACAAACTGGATTCTTTCAACAGTGCATGACAAATGAACACAAGCACCCAATAAGTACAGTGGTTGTATACGGTAACATGTTATTCAATGGTTTGGAGGAACAGAATTTAAATTGATTTTGAAGAATCTTGTTTGCTGATAAGGACTTCTAACAGCCTAAGTTTGGCTTTAATTTTCTTGTACTCCCTGTACTCATCAAGCATCGGAGCCCGATCTTCTTTCTGGACATTCCTGTAAAAAGAAGCACACCTAAGTTTCAAGAAAATACTCCATCCCGCAGCAAGTCAAACACAAAAGCAGCAATGTGCAGTTATCTCACAGCAGACAAAAACATTTTTTGGCAGCTGGTTCACCAATAATAGACACATTGTTATATTTTAGTTTCCTGTAGTTAAAACTGCCATCACCTGAAAAAACGAATAGAAAACCCAGCAGCATTTATTCCACACAACTGTTGCAGTATTGTTTATAAATCATTCTCTTAAGTTCTCATGGAGATTTTAACAACAGGATATGAAGACCTTCATTTCAGATCCTTTGTATACATTACAGAAAAAGATAAATAAATTTAAGTCCATCTACATTTTCGCTATATGTAGACTGACCCACTTCATGAGAGCAGAGAATTATTCTTATTTAAGACTGGACTATAATAAATTAATCTGCCTTATTTTTAAATCAACCCATCATTAACAACCTCATTATTTTCCATTAAAGTCAAAAGGAGTTATGTCCCAAATTCGCTAAGCGCATGATGAAGCCATATTAGTGGAATTTGTGTGACCAATGGTCCAGGAGTTTCTAGTTAAGGAGAAAAACAGTAGAAAGTATTGTTAAGTGAGAACATCTGCCAGGCAAGAAAGTGACCGACCTCTTAAGAGCGTTGTTAGTTTTGTTCATGAGGTGACACACCTCAAAAAACCTCCTATTACACACAAAGGGCAGCAGTTCAATCAAATTCATAACAATATATAATCAAATAAGAAGCCTAAAAGAACTAAACAATACTGAGAAGAATAAAAATGATCAACCCCTTTATTGGAAAAGCAAACACTCCCTGTCAAGACTGACCTCCTGGAAGAAAGGACAAATTGCCAAACTTCCCTGCCCTATGTTAAAAAGGGGGACAATCTGAGGCGTGTTTCAATACATAAAAAATACTTTTTAAAATAAATATTTTAAAATGTTTATTTTTTTTATCTGAAAAAAATAATCACTCTTTCCATTTCCATTATTATAGTTTACAGATTGCAATAGAGGAAACAAAATTCAGGGGCAGGCTTCCCCTGCTATTACAAATATGCAAGAATGTTATCTCCTTCAGGAGATTATTCATAGTAGAGAGTAAAACAAGTGAGATTCCATTTGGCAACATTCATATAGAAACTTGAAAAACTACTTGGCTACAAAATGAGGCTGCTGTCCAGCATCTGGTTTTGTGCTAAACCAACCTTCCATTCTGCTGATAAAAGTCCTCTTCAAATTCTCGCAACGTCTTACGTAGCTTCTTCTTTTCAGCTCTGGCTTTCCACAGTTGCTCCAATAATTCAGGCCTAAAAATTTCAAGTGAAAGAAAAATACAGTTGGCTGTACAATTAAATTTAAATTCCTCACAGCATACTCAAAAACAGCTGAGCTAGCTGCACTAATAATAAATTTGCCTTGCTCAGGAGGAATATCTTATCTGTCTGATGGTGAAATATTGAGAATAAACTAGTAGTTAATAGAAGAGTATAAATTTTCTGCTGTCTACGCAGCTCAAGTAAGGCTGAAGAATGTTTAGAAGATATGAAACAATTCACTAAATACAAAAAGATCTCAGCCAGATGAGAGAACGCTCATTCAAGCCAAACACTTCCTGAGAAGTGAGGAACATGTCACTCCCTTCCACCCAACATCATGTATTTGTTTGGTATTGTGCCTGTAAGTGCAATAATTGCAACTTTT
>VZTO01005371.1:3095-13465 GCA_013400615.1 Syrrhaptes paradoxus | reverse complement strand
GAGGATGGAGCCAGGCTCTTCTCTGTGACATCCAGTGATAGGACAAGGGGCAATGGGTTCAAGCTGGAACATAGGAGGTTCCACTTGAATATGAGAAAAATTTCTTTACAGTGAGGGTGACAGAGCACTGGAACAGGCTGACCAGAGAGGTGGTGGAGTCTTCTTCTCTGGAGACATTCAAAGCCTGCCTGGATGCATTTCTGTGCGATCTGATCTAAGTGTTCCTGCTCCATCAGGGGGATTGGACTAGATGATCTTTCGAGGTCCCTCCCAATCCCTAACATTCTGTGATTCTGTGATTCTGTGTGAATACATAATGCTATGGAGTGTAGGGGTCCCAATCTACCCAGCTTTGTATAACTCCTTCACATTTATCATAAAGCTTTCTATATTGCCTTATTTAGCATGGTGCAGAGTTTTTATGTTATTGTTTTATGATTATCAATAGTCTTATGATTATGCAAGTTTCTCTAATATGATTTTCCTAGAGTCCCAATGATTTGATTAGATAATGCACCCTAAATTGTTTAAACTCTTCCAAGAATCAAGGTTGTTTTTTTGACTATTTGTATTTACTTTAGCTACTTCTATAATTACAGTTTTTATTTTGTTTAAAGGTCTGGGTTACTATCATATTGACCTGACAGACAAGAGTTTCATCAGTTTAAATCAGTGTAATGGATCAAAAGAGGTCTACAGCACAAGAAAATAAAATCTCTCTTCCAGATAAAACAAACTAATCAATGGGGCTCAATTTCAGATTTGGAATCTAGATTTATTGACTCTCTGCTCCCAAAACAGAAACTGGGGTTTGTAATATATGTCCTACGTTTCAAGATTCAACTGTGAAAGTATCTACGCACAGCCAGCAATTCCGTAAAAAAATTCAGCTGTGAAATATGACCAAAATTACAGGTGATCCAATACTATTTTAAACACAATACCTAAACACCTCTCTAAAATCCATCTGATTATTTGCCAAATAAACAAAATACCAATTTACACTGTTTATAATAGAAACATCTGGTAAGGTTAAAAAAGTTCTTGATAGAGCTAGAAATTATCTGTGAGCATTAATAAGCAAGTGAATGGAAAAATATATTGCGCTGGGTAAAGAGATAATAGGACATTAGTTGAATGATTGTCTTAATCTTATTTCAAACGTGTCACTTTCATGCCTTGTGAGATAGCACTCTTATTTACAAGAAATTCCAATTAGTTACCTAACATCATTACTGCTCTTCAGTGTTTGATTTTGCTTAACAGCTCAAATTGTAGAATCACAGAATAATTTAGATTGGAAAAGGCTTTTGCAGCTGTCCTGGTTTCATCTAGGACAGAGTCAGGTAATGTTGATCAAACCTTCTGCTTGGAACAGGATCACCTTCAAAGTTAGATGAGGTCACATCTGTTAAGTTTAGAGAACCTCCTCAGCCTCCATCAGGGCAACCCAATACAGTGGTTAAGCGCCCTTATGGTGAAAATTTTAATACTTTCCTAAGTAGAATATCCTGTGTTGTGCCTCTTGATTCTAGCCTTATGCAGGGCACCTCCAAGAAGAGGCAGGGCCATCTTCAAAACCACCTATTAGAAAGCTGAAGACCAGGAAAAAGTGTTGCCCTCACCCCACTCTTCTCCAGAATGATCATACCCAGCAGCCTCAGGTTACCCTCATGTATTATGTGCTTCAGCTTTCAAATTGTTCCAGTAGCCCCATGCTGCAATTGCTTTGGTTTGTCAAAGTCTTTCTTCCACTGGGGAGCCACACAACAATCAAGATACCCTCTCACAAGTGCTGAATAATGGAGAATCGTGTATTCTTGTTTTGTTCACTATAGTGTATGTGTGCGTATGTATATACATATTGTATGTAAGTGTAGATGTATATATATATATATAAAAATATACACACATGTTAAATAATACATATATATATTTTCACATGCACACAATAGTGATATCAGTATTGAAAGATCAATTTCCCATGATTAATTATTCAGAGGACATCTATGTTAAGGTTCAAATTGTATTACTCTTGGCATCACAAACTATCATTGAGAAATGAGAAAACAAGGATGATGATATTAGAAAGGCTAATAGATTGCTAAAGTGATTATCAAGGTCTAGAGACAGCAGGACTCAATACACAGAATTTTGGTTTAAGCATAAAGCACATGAAGAATTGGACTCTGGATGCTACTTTAACAAGGCAGGAGGGATAGATGGATCTGTTTGCTAAAATAAATAATTGTAGGCAATGGCAATTATTCCAAGAGGGCCTGATTCTGAGTGCAAATATTTTTAAGGTCTTCAGTTTAGAAACTAGGAGAGGTCAAGCTAGGAGTAGCATCTAGGGGAACTCAATGTCTGAGAGCAACCATAGTTGTAGAAATAAGACCTGTTGGGTTACTTTCCTCCCCCAATTTCAGTGTTAACAGTTTCTGTCTGACCTGTTTCTCCAACAGTGGAAAACAAAATACACCTCTAAGTTTTCAGCCTCTGTTGCTATGACATTCATTAACCTGTCTAGCGGGAGGCCCTGATGTAATATGTTGCAATACTAAGAATTTACTGATTTTCTATCTTCTAATCTCCACCCACCATTACTGTTATGAATTACTGAGAATACACTGTTTCTAGTGGAGTCTCAAAACAATGTAAGCACAGGGCTCAAATGAAGTATTCTATAATGGAGCCCTCAAAGTTGTTGTAGCTCCTTAAGAGCAGATTTATAAAGTGATGAGAAAATGGCCAAGGCATCTCTGAAGCAGCCCGTGTCAATACATTGCAAGGCTCTATTTTGGATCCAAAAGCTTCCGTGGCAAACAGGATAGACAAGTGATATTTTTCTCCTGAAAAGGCAGTGTACTCTCCTCATCCAATGGTATCTTCCCATGTTTTTGGGACTCTGAAGTCTCTATAAATGGAGGTAATACAACATTGAAAGGAATATGGCAATGAACTTAATATCTGTGTGGCTGTGTGAGAAACACTCATTAGCGGTACTTATGATATTAATTAGGAGTCTAAAATTAATTTCCAGTAAGAAGATTTGACTACAAAACAAAAGCTTACTAGACATCTCCTCTACCACATATAATTTTTAAGGTTTTCTCATAGCAATGAAGACAGGGGTAAAAGCTGTGTGTATTTCTTGCTGGTTTCCCATATCTTGGAATTTTGGGGAAAATTAATACTATTTACGTAAAATAATAAAATCATAGAATCAAAGAATGGTTTGAGTTGGAGGGGACGTTAAGATCAACAGGTTCCAACCCCCCTGATATGGTCAGGGACACTTTCCACTAGACCAGGTTGCTCAAAGCTTCATCTAACCTGGCCTTGAACATCTCCATGGATGGGGCATCTACAACTTCTCTGGGCAACCTGTTCCAATGCCTCACCACCCTCACAGTAAAAAATTTCTTCACAATATATTCTCTTAGAAAGAACAATGAAGGCTATATTAAGATACTGTTTCAAATTATATTACTATAGCTGTAAAAATTGTTTCAAAAGTATTTCTGTGATTTGTAAAATTCAACTTATAATAAGCACACTTATTATAAGGGTATGTTTAACATACTTTTGATTTCAGCATAACACTATATAGCTTACATGCAATATAGAGGTTAACTTACATGATTTTATCATGGTCTGCAGAAAATTATTGCACCGTGATGGGATTTACATTTGGGTCCAAATTCTTAACAACACTCACATATGACGGAATGCATCAACTTTCCAAGTTTTCTTTAGCGACAAAAGTTTCTTGCGCATCTGTTATTTAAGAAATCTGTATTTATTTGCTAATTGTGGGCTCTCCAGATAAAAGCTTTTAAAATGTATTTATTAATTAATAACAATGATGACATATTTTCATCTTTTTTTCAAAAACTCTAATCACTAGTGCATTTATTAGTCTTATTTCAAAACTACTTATGTTTACAAAGTATAAACTTGATTGAGGTACTTTCTCCTTCCCTCCTCTTCAATCCTCCCCACCCCCCAAGAAATGGGGAACACTTGTGTGCTTTTACTTTATCCAGCCAAATTTTCCAAAGATTTAACACCTTAATGATTAATGCACTCGACAATTTTGTCAACAGGATAAATGAACAGAAAACATGAAATATGGTCTCATTTTTACACTTACACTATGATCACTTTTGGCACAGATGTTAAAAAGCCTTCCTAAAATGAGAAATATTTTCTTAAAGAAACCAGAAAAGGTTTATAGTTTCAAAGTAGCACCAAATTTCTGCTGGTAAAAGAAAGGAGAGTGAGACTTTCTATCTCTTTACCAGTCATGTTCTGGCATATTTATTCACTTGTTTTAACATTCCAGATAAGATAGGAGCCTCTGCAGCACACACTTTATGCAGCAATACCAGTGCTGTATCAAATTACTATAAAATGGTGTGAAGCTCCATTGACTCCTATAGAATCTGCAGGGGTGGAAACAGATCAGGTTAAACTAGCTTTACTAAAGCAAAAAATGTCAATGATTTAAGAAAGGACAATTTGCAGTATATTCCACCTTATTCATCTGACAGTTGAATGGAAATTACAGAACCTACTTATCAAACTGTGTTTTATTGCCAGGAGAAAAATTTCTAGGCATACCAATTATAGTTGATAGATCTATTGATCTTGCTAAAATGATGAGATTAACATAATGACTAAATTTATTGCCAAATGTTGGTACAAAGAAGTTTTAGAATATGTTCAAAATCTGTCAGCTGCTAAGAGGTGGCTCTGATAACTTTGTATTGCTGGTCCTTAAAATAATAATTTACTGTATTTATTTATTTATTTATTTATTTTTAAGATGAGGATTTAGTTCTTAATGGGGTGTCCATATGCGTTATAGACAAACAAAGAAACAGCGGGAGTGAATAACTTCTGACTATTTTTATATGCAGATTTAGAAAGAGACTTCAAGCCATTAATTCATTTATTTCTACAGTATGCTGGTGTGCGTATCTCGAGGCCTGACAATTACAATGAAGCAGAGGACAGCATCCATCTATACCTTTATATTACTATGTAAATTAAGCAATTGCATTTTTGCAGACAGCTAACAATCAGAAAAATGGAAGGGAACTTAGATTCATTTATTCAGATACATGTCTCAACACAGAATGTTTTCTGATTATTCAGAGTGCAAGTGAACTATAGTCCTTTTCAGTTTATGCAGATTATTTTGACTGGGGACTTATGAACACAGAAATAGAGTGATGATATCTCTACCTAATTTTTCCCTACAGTGAGGAAATAAGGGAAATTTAGGCATGTTTTTGTTACTTCTCCTTGGTGCTAGCTAAAATATAATAGGCTTACAAGAGACATAAGTAAAAAAAAAAAAAAAGGATAAGTAATTTCTAGACAATCTAAATAACTCTGGTCTCCAGTGAAAAATAAAAAAGAGTGACCTGGGAGACTTTGAGGGTGTTTGTAAGAATACTCTGAGTCTGCAGAACTCCACGGTGACAGAATCTGCCTCCAGGCAGGCACTTCTTCAGGTACTACCCGTCACACTGATGACCATTTCCCTGTTGGAACTAATGAAGGTAACTTTCAAGATCTTCTGTTTATTATGGAGTCATTTAGCTGCTTAATTAGTTTAACAGCTTTCAAATTGCATTTTGGAACTTGACTGCCTTCAGCTACCATTAAACACCCAAAGAGGGCAAATCATTCAAGACATTTTCTCTTACCAATAAAATACATCTAGTATATATTAGACACATCATTCTAACCTGATCAACAAAAATAGATAAGCCTTAAACAAATGTGATAACATAAAACCTAAAAATTTATTAGAAATTTAAAAAACATTATCTTCCATGATAAGAAAAACTAAACTATCAGAATTATTGATGAATCAGCAAAGCAAAAAAACAAACAGCAGATGATACGTGGATTAGATTAGTAAGAGAGCATTTTTCTTAATAGTTCAAAACACTTATTTAATCAAAAAATGTATTTCAAATTGAAGCTGTTGAGAAAAAATAATCCTAATATCTACCTGTCCTCCTTCCCCAAAAATTCAGTAGGTTGTGTCATCAATATCTGTCAAAATCAAGGAGTGTCTGACAAATGCCTCTTCTTAATTAGTATTATGAACACATTCTTACAACTTGAATCTCAGAAAACTCAAAAGAATTTGACAATACCTCATGAAATATTAAAAACTCTTTTATTGAGTCTGCTTTAGATCAATTTTGTCTCCTCTGAGATTCATAGTGCAGTTCATAAAAATGAACCCTTATTAAAGGTTTTAATATTGAATTATCTCACATTTTAATTCCTAGAGATTCATAGTGCAGATCAGAAAATAAAAATGTGCCCTTATTAAAGGTTTTAATATTTAAGTATTTCATATTTTAATTCCTAAGGCAATTGTACTTTCCTTATAGAATAAAGTAAATCCACAAAATAATATTTTTACGTTTCCATTTAAGACATTTTTCTTTATGTCCCCTTTTGTGACAGCACACCAAAGAGAAAGACACAGATGGTGGAATCATGAAGGACAGTTTTCAAGAGATGTACTGCCTCTTCTGAGGTATATAATGTGGATATATTGAGTCAAAAAAAAACCCCAAAGGAAGTCCCCAAGGAGCCCTGGTATCCTCAGCTACTCTAAGAAAACAGGAAAAGTGTCAAAGAAATATAAGAGATCTTATTTCTAGTTTTCCATTAAACTCCCATTTGTTTTCAGTGAGTAGGCTCAAGGTTTGTAATTTTCTCATCTGCAAAACCAATGTCCCAGGCTGTATCAGACCTTACAAAGTGGCACATAACTCCAACAGAAATGTAGTTTTTACTCCACAGGAAAGCATTTAAATTATCTTATTTGGATTATGTGGAGCCATTCTCATCCCCCTTTTAGAGCTGGCCTTTGCAGAGAGGTGCATATGCTAAGGCCATTTTCAAACTCTGAGAACAGTGTTCACTGTCATGGATCACAGAAAGCTTTATGCCCTGCCCTTCAGCTTTCGCCCTTTCTGGGAATGTAGTTGAATGCATAGAGGGTAAATATTAACATTCTCTTAAAGCCAAAGAGTACTTAAAGTTTGCAGCTGTCCAATTATACTACCTCTAATTCCTTTCTAATTAGCTATATGTAATGACCTCTAATCCTGTTAATTAACTCTGTCTTTAGTTGAAAAAGGTATTTAGTTTGATGAAACTGAGTTGTTTCCTTAGATCTACTTCTCCCCCTCTGTTTTTGTCTCCTCTTCAACAGCTACAGGTGTATCTCATACTACCAACCTTCTCATTCATCTTTATGTGTTGGTATGGTGTTACCTTAGTAATTATTTCTTTGTTGATAGAAACAGGAGTTTGAATTTTAGTTATCCAGAGTTTTTTCCTTTTAATGTAAATTACAAATGAAAACTTCCTGTATTAAATCAGTCATCATGTATTAATTTATATACTGCTGTAAAATATATATTAATTTGATGTAGACAGAAACTATATAAATTATGATGTGCTAAATACTCAAGCCAAAATATCCATGGCAGACCTGGGTCTTACAAAGAGGACAAAGCCTCCCTCATCCTCTTAGAAACTTAGTTATGCTCTTTAATGACTCTCACTTTTTTTAAATTAGCAATGATCATAATTTAAAGTAGTAATGATCAAAATATCTGAATGTCGTGGGTTAAGCAGAAGAGAGTTTTGTTTGGTTTTTTTTTCCTTCTCTTCATAAATAGTTAGCAAGAAGCTATGTTTTGGATTCCTGCTCAGGAAAAAACTGATAAGAAGGAACGTCTGTAGTTCTTGCCAGGATACTTTCAAGGACAAATACATTCAGCCTCTCTCCCCTCCACAGACAGAGCCGGTGGGGGAGAGACAGTCCAGCTTCTAGCTTGGGGTTTGCTTTTAGGTCAAGATTGAGAAACACACTGACCAATTATTTATTCCATGTATGTCATACCCAGTATATAGGTGAGGACACTTCCAGGAGATCACTCTCTTTTACTTCCCTTGGGCTCCAGATCATCTCGCTTGAGGGACCTGCATTCGCTCTCCCAAGGCCTTTTCTCACACCCCCACAGACGCCGTTAGCTCTTGGCCCAGGATGCTCGTTATCTCCGTTTTGTGAGTTTCGGGATCCTCCCTCTCCAGGGGGATCATTAGCTGTTTTTTTCCCCTGCTTCTGTCAGCTCTCGACCTGGGACACTTGGGCTGTTATCTCCGTTCTGTGAAGTGCCTCCAGGAGCGGTGCACTTCCCCTCCCCCCCCATTTGGGGGAATCGTGAGTGCGGTTTCTGGGGATCATTAGCTGGCAACAGGCTGAGACTTGCGGGGGGGGAGTATCATTGTGTATCACCCATTCCCTCCATCCTCCAGGGTACTGTGCTGGGAGTGGGCTGGGCCTTTGGTCATCAGGTGGGGAGGGGCAGTATCACTGTGTATCACATTGCATATTTGTATATAGTATTATTTCCAATATTATTGTAGTTTAGTTATTAAATTGTCCTTATCTCAACCCACAAGTCCTCTTTGCCATTTACCTCTTTAATTCTTTCCCCTATCATTGGGTGGGGACAGGGACTGTGTGAGCGGGTGTGTGTGGTTTAGCCCCCAGCCAAGGGCCAACCCGCCACACTGGTGCATCAGCAAGGGGTTAAAACAGCACAAGCACATAAACTCTAACCTATGACTGGCTACAAGCATATTTGCCTTCCTGTGTCAGACATGAAATGCATGCTAGCCCCACATAGGTCATAAAAATAAATACAACTGTTACTCCACCAAGCATAACATCTGCAGTTCTAGTCCAGAGTCTCCAGTGCTACTATTTGTACTGCCATCTGATGGAATGGGAGGAAATTAACACATGGTTCTGACTCTCATTCAGCTATGAGACAGAAAAATTTTATGTTGCCTTGGAGATCATGAGACCCATGATATTTCTGGTATTTTGATGTTTTCAAGGCGGTGTGACTCAGAATATCTAACGCTCATCACTGATGTGCAATCGGTATGTACATCACCTTCCCTACAAGGCTGTTCCCAGAAGCTCTAGCTGGATGAGACTTTAAATAACATACTTTCCAAGGAAGGAAGGTAATCACCTTTTGGCCTTTCTGATTTTTAAGAAGCTTATTAAAAATCAGCAGGAACTCTTAGTCAAGTAAACAAGAACTCTGAATATCTCTCAAAATCAAGGTGAGCTGAAATAAATAGCTAGAGATGATGTCTGTAAACAGCTGTCAGCATGACTGTTAAGTAATGAACAGGGGTAGAGGCTTTATTAGCAGAGTTTAGGAAACAGCTATATAGTCATATACTGCTGAAACACACTTTAATACTGTAATTCCCTGACTCTAAAAAAACTTGCACCCAGTTAGAACAGAGTAGCAAACAGGGTCAACTGGAGATTGTGGGGTCCATCAGCAAAACAGAACTGACGTTTCCAATAACTTACTCTTGCACATGGGGGATACTCCTGACATCATTTTATTTGGATAAAGATGTCGTTGGCTACTGACTCTTTGACAGAGAGTTACAGATTCTTTCCCTGCCATCCACCAACTTCCACCCCCACAGATTAGGAATTTACTGTAGACTTCACAGATTTGTGGATTAAGCTTCTTTTCCAAAAGGGATTATGATAACCACCATATCACATGGAATTGCTTTTCAATCTGTTATTATACATATTTCTCCTGTGGATATATTTTATTGGCATTTTCTGTTCTTCCATCAGGTACTGATAAAGATAAAATATTTATAGTTACCATCATTTATAGTAGCCTAAACGAAATAAGGAAACCTCTTAATAGCATCCTTTTCACAAAAAACCCAAAGGCATTTCTTGCTTATATTTTAAAGCACACTATTCCCTCTTTTTCACATGCAAGAAGATGAATCTTGGAAACTGTGTGACCATCACGTTGTGCCTTATTAGAAGTTATTCTAGTCATCTCTCCTTTTGCAATGTAATCAGTTGGAATTCCTGTTTATTTGTTCAGCCTGCCACTATAAGTAGTGAAAACACTACGAATTGACATAATATGAACAAATACTTGTATTTATAAGTGCAGTAGAACAAATATAGCTACTAACTAGGCAAATGTAATTTGTAGATTAATTTTTTGGTTTACCCTCTGTGGCGGGTTGGCCCTTGGCTGGGGGCCAAACCACACACTCCCGCTCACACAGTCCCTGCCCCCACCCAATCACAGGGGAGAGAATTAAAAAGGTAAATGGCAAGGAGGACTCATGGGTTGAGATAAAGACAATTTAATAACTAAACTACAATAATATTGGAAATAATACTATATACAAATATGCAATGTGATACACAGTGATACTGCCCCTCCCCACCTGATGATCAAGGCCCAGCC
>VZTO01005370.1:62073-86292 GCA_013400615.1 Syrrhaptes paradoxus | reverse complement strand
AAAAACAACAAAAACCAGAAAAACCATTACTGGAAAAAAAAAACAAACAAACCATATGGTCAGGCAGATGCAAACCTTCTGTGCTGTCTTTCCCTCTTCACCCCTCCAAAGCTGGTGGGGGGGAAGCCAAGACTGCATATGTATAAAAATATCTAGCCAGGGTGATGGCAGTACTGACTAATTTGTAGATACTAGTCACCTGTGCAAACCAGGGGCCTTCTCTTTGAGTTACTCCAGTAAATCCATTTATGTTTCTGTAAGATTGAACGTTTTGGTGCTAGAGTAAAATATTCTTTATCTTTTTTTTTTTCCTGGTTTGGTTATAAAATTCCAGTGTCTGAAACTGTTGAGGCAGTGCCTATTTTATGTATTATTTGTTTTCTATAATTAAAAATTGTATTTTTTATATTCCACACCTGGCTTTTCAGACTTACCTTCAAAAGAAGCAGGTGATCTAATATTGCATTACTGGGTCTAAAAAAAACAAATAAATATGATCATTTTGGAGGGTTCTGTGCATTCATTATATTTGTTTCTTTCCTGCATGTGGGGTTACTGAGTAAAACAGCATGCTGTTTGCTGTAGGGAAGATTGATTGATCTTAACTCCCTGTTCTTAATTTGTGCATCCATACTCTTTATAATACTTTTTAACATCTTCCAGTTAAAGATCTCATGTAAGTGCAGGTATTGTATTTGTGTGTGGCTTTTTTAAGATGAGCGGTGTATTATTAATGAATGTGTAGCCTTACACATACTTTTTCAATACCTGAAGCGAGCTTTAGTGACTTGTTTGGTTTCTTGATGTAGTGTTTTCGAGGTTTTCAGTTCTGTTTTTCAGCATGTGCTTTTTGCAGCTGAGTTTCCCAAAAGCTCTCCAAACCTGCTGTGAGCGAGACCAGAGTCTGGCATTTGGGTAGAGGGGGCTCCCCCATCCCAAGATAAGACAGAACTGAATTCAGACAGATAGATTTGGCTTAGGTTTCTGCACATGTTGGTATACTTGCTTCTGTTCCAGGGAGTCAGACTTTTGGTATTCAATCAATTATTATTGAGTAAAAGGCTTGACGTGTATGTTATCCTGGCCAACCGGAAAAGTGGGGGAAGTCCATCTCCTGTGTCTGTGTTGACCTTCACCGCCCTCAGCCATTTCCTGTAGGACTGGAGACAGCTTTTAAAGGTCCATACAGGTGCTGCTTGTGCACCAGAGTGTTTTTACTATGTTTTTGGGTGATGAGACTTGAGCTTTCATTCTGAATAGTAAGAATAATTTGAAATTCCTATGTGACATTAATCTGTAATTCTTACATTCACAATATCAGTGGTGGATTAGCCCCTGAAGAAGGACAATCGATCTTGTATTGCAAATTGAATTTTGCTGGAGATGAGTTTTGGGCATTTTATACAGTCTGTTTTCTGATGTGTTCTTCAACTGACTTTGATTGAGCTTTCTTGGAAATTTAACTAAATTAATCTTAATTGTTTACAAATGTTGCAAAGTTCTTGTCCTTTGAACAAATCGTTTGCTGTAGCAAGTAAAAGCTAAGAAAGAAATGTCCCTGTAGTCCTCTCATTGCTGCTGCTTTGTCTTGGGAAAGAAATGCTCTTCACAGGATCACCCTCGGGTGCCCCTCTTCCATACGTACACTAAACCAAAGATGTTTTGGTCAAGGTGCCTGGTACCCGTGGCATTCAGCTGGCTGGAAACAATGGAGTGAGTCTGGGAAAACTAGCAGTGGGAAAGGGAGCCAGCTGTATCCCAGACTCTCTAGGAAAATGGTACTCTGGCATCTTTGGTGCTTTAGATGTGAGGGCTTTTTATTACCCCAAATAACAAAGTTGCAAGAAACGGGCAAGCTTTCAGGCCGAAATATGCTTGAAAGCTTCTCAGTGTTTTCCAGCTGTATCAGTGGATCTAATGATCCCTGCAGCTGTTGTCTCTCTTACAATAATCGTGATTATTTCAGAATGATGAAAAACTCCTTCAGCTGACCTCTCCCCCTTTTCCAAAGCTTTGTTTTCTGTGGCTGACTCCCACCTCTGTTCCATTTTATGTTTAAAATTAAATACAGATGGTGAGTTTGTCCCTTGTGTTGTCCCTTCAGTTGTCTCTATTGAGAAACCTTGAGGTGGTTCTGCCCGCCTCCCTTCGTGAGTTGGTATGCAATGAATACTTCTGGTAAACCGAAAGACACTCTCTTCTCCCTTTCCCTGACCTTGCACCTTTCTTTCAGAAACCTGACATAAAAAATCCAGTCTTGTACTTGTCCATTTCCATTCCACAGCTGCTGCCTGCCTCATGCTACCTTACATCAGGTTGTTAAAAAGTTACCCTCAAGGTTTTAGGACCTGAAATGTACCAGACGTACACAGACATAGGGACACACAAATACCTGTTTGTTGTGTAATTTTTTCCCCAGTAAGAGTTGTCTTGTCTTGCAGGATCACTTGGTTTGCTTTTTGCCTGGTACTTTGGCACTGGGAGCTCACAATGGATTGACTGCTGATCATATGAAATTGGCTGAAGCCCTTATAGAAACCTGTTACCAGATGTATGCTCAAGTGGAGACAGGCCTGAGTCCGGAGATTGTACACTTCAATCTTCATGCACAAAAGGGCCACAAAGATGTGGAAATCAAGGTGAACAGATAGCTGGCCTGAACTGTAATTTGATGATTCTTTTGTATCTCTGTTCCGCTGTTGAAACTCCCAGCCAGCTATTGGTGATGTGCTCTGTTGTGGAGCAGCTTGTTCTTCTCCTGCCTTGCTTTCTAGGTGTACCCTAGCCTTTGTTTTTAGTTGCCCTGTAGTATATTTAGAAGCTGAGTTATGCATAATAAACTCTTTGGGGTAGATGAAGATGGGAATCACTATTTTTCTTCCTGCATGTGTCCTTGAGGAAATTCTCTGTGTGAATTATTCTTTTTTTTTTTTTTTTTTCCTCTTGCAGCCTGCGGACAGGCACAATTTACTGCGACCAGAAACTGTGGAAAGCCTTTTTTATATGTACAGATTCACTGGTGATAAGAAATACCAAGACTGGGGCTGGGAAATCTTGCAGAACTTCAATAAGTACACACGGGTAAGGTCAGCTTATAATGACCTTGTTTTGTCAGGCTCACGTTCACTCACTTGCTCTCTAACAAGAACTTTGGAAGCCAGCTGTCTTTCAAGAGTCATCAAATACCTGTAGGGAAATTCATAAGAACACACAGAAAAATTAATTCATGCAGTGCCTCTAAGTTTGAGATACAGTACTTGGTACATTCAGGGAAAGAGCTTGCATTACATTGATTAAAAAGTTAAATGCAGAAGCATGTATGTCTCTGTGTCTTGGAAGCTGTTAAAATCTCTGCTGCAATCTCTTAGAATTCAGAAGCTGAGAAGGACTTGGCTGGATTGAAAGAACCCTTTGGTTGAAGTTGAAAAAAAATTAAAAATTGCCACAAAATTGCGTTAGTGCTTTAATAGAGGGGTTTTTGTATTCACTCTGACTACAGTGCTCATGGAGATACCACTCTGATACGCTGTGAAAGTGTGGTCATTAAACACCCATGGTCTGTTCTTAAGAGAATAGGTGTGGTACTTTGACCAACTCTAATGCAGAAATTACACTAGTTACTTTCTGTACATTTGTCCAGAAACTTTGTTCCATGTTCTTTGTGATACTTCTTGAAATGAAGCATCAATGGACATATTGCTTCATTTTATTCTTGTGGTTTCTTTTAAAATGCAATGAGATTTTTTTCATAACTGAAGTTTTATATGTAAATGAAAAACAAGTATGAAATGAAAAACATGCTGATCTGTTTCCTAGCACTTATTTCCTGCAAGTGCATCTGGATGTTAAGAAGTGAAAATAATTTGTTTTAGAGTATCAAAATATCCAAACTTTCTGCTTTCTTTTTTTTTGGCACAGGTTCCTACCGGTGGTTATACTTCCATTAACAACGTCCAGAATCCCAGTAATCCAGAGCCACGAGATAAGATGGAGAGCTTCTTCCTTGGGGAAACACTCAAATACATGTTTCTGCTGTTTTCAGACGACATAGACTTAATCAACCTTGACAAATATGTATTCAACACAGAAGCCCATCCACTCCCTATCTGGGTGCCAGCATAGACTGGGTGTCAAGTAGACCTTCCAGTGGTGGCATTTTTATCTTCAAGTCACTTTACTTTTCAGGGTTTGAGGACAGATGCTATATTGCACCTTTTTTGGCTTAAAACAAAACTTTGGGGAAGGCATCTCTGATTTGGAGAAGTCGAATCAGTCTTAAACCTAATCCCTGGTTCTGGGATGGACAAGCTGTGCCCTACTAAGCTGGTTTTCCTGGTATTGATGATGAGGTTCAGAGAATAATTGTAGTGTGGACCATGACATTCACGGGGCTCTGGTGAACCAGAACTCACGTGTGTCAGTCTTACTAAATGCTCATTAAATATCAGGGATGCAGCAAGTTGTCTTAGGGCACAAGATTGTCCCTGGAGAGAAGGAATAAGTCTACAGGTTTCTGGTTTATTCTGGATTAACTGGAGCACTCGGTTCCAGTGCCATTTCTTCATAAGAACACATAGTGTTTCAGGTGGTAGATGGAATAAACGAAGAACTGTAACGTTGTCCCAGGTAGAAGCAAAGCTGTCAGTATTGCTACTGATACTCTGATCTCATTCCAAACTACCGAGCTATGCTGCATCACCTTAGAAGAAGGAAGTGTCAGCAAAGTATCTGTTGTCTTAGTTTTATAGAGCACTTTGAACAATCCGTTCAGGCTGTGGCTGAAGTGAATGATGGATGAGAATTTGCTGCTGGTTTGGCTCAAAGTGGTATATAATTTTGTAGAGGTATTGCCGTTTTTTAACTTATCTGCAGGAATGCAGGAGACAATGTGAAACACAAGTGAAACTATACATGCATTTTATATATTATTTCCATCAGTTAGACTCAGGTATTCTGACTGAAAGCTGCTTTCTGAGGCTGGCCACTGGGAAAGCTTGTGAGCACATTAGATGTAAATCTAAATCGGCCTCCTCCCGTCCCTTCCTGTCCAGATATTGCATTGTAAGGTGTTTGTTGACTCTAAACAGGCTTACAACTGTACAGCAAAGTTCATGTTATTCATAATTTTTTGGACTGTGGAGAAATTTTCTTTTTTTTTTTTTTTTTTTTTCCTTTGGAGTACCTTGGGTAGAATTCTTTTCATTGGTAGTATTAAAAGCAGACAGTCTAAATGTATTATGACAATTCCTGGTCCCAGTAGAATTAGTGAAATCTGTTCAGTTACTTGAAGACCAAGCAGACCCAGGTTTTTTAATACTCTTACGGGAGCCCTGAGATCTTTCATTTTTATATGTGCAAATAGATTTTAAACCATGAATTTGGAAATCAGCTTTCTCTAGCGCTTTTCTTTTGGTTTTGTAGCTACTTGGACAGTTCTGTATTCATGTTTCTTAAAGAGGTGGTTCTCACCAAAATGTCCTTTCCCCTCAGTGATGGGAGCGATGGGACGTACACAGCTGCATGGTAGCAACAGTGAGGCACGGTCCCCTCTACATCTACGGCTGCTAAACGGAACTAATTCAATCTGATTGTAACAGTTAATTTTCCAGTGGCTGAGGGGGGTATGTGTATTTTATAGTCCTTGTAAGTTTTGATTTGTAAAGTAAGATGCGTCTTTATTTGTTTTATGCTGATCAATTCTGTTTGCTGCAGTCAGGAGCTACCCTTGGGACCACTATTTACGTTTTTTAAAGAATATTTATCATTCCATGTACTAATGATGGCTTATGGAAATGGAGAAATTTTACAAATTATTTAAATACACCTTTTTCTGTCATCAAAGGGACCTTGGGATTTGCAAGACATGACAAGTGTGGGCAGAATGTTAATGTTCCTCCCATAACCCTGGAAATTAGTTTCTCACTGATGTGTGCAGTGGAATCCAGTAGCTGTAGCCTTTGTCTGCACAACTGATTTGCTCCTAAGGCTTTTGTTTTCTTTGACAAAGGAAAACGCTGTTGAAAGGCAGGAGGAAATCCCTTCAGTGCTTTTGTTTGTGGAGCGGGTTTGTGTTACTGAGGAGCTGAGCTTTGCCTAAAAGCTGAAGGCTTGAAACTGGGGACTAAGAAAAGAAAGGAAAGAAGAAAAAAAAAAAAAAAGATAAATTTAGTGAGACTCCCCAGGCCCTACTGACTTGTGTTGCTTTGGCCTTGTCCCTTTGACTGAAGCTAGTATTGAAACCTTAATTAATGACTTTGCTATAGATTGTAAAACTTCCAGAGTTTTGTGTTTCACCGGAATGGCAGCCCTACTGAGGAAACAAAGAGATTTCTTAGAAAGTGGAATTCATATAAATGGTCACCAAAAATCTTCTGTTGTTGAAGTCTTATACTAGTCTTAATGTCATCGACTCTACAGATGTGACTGTGGGAGTCTGTTATTTGTTTGCCTTGTGATTGGCTTGAGAGTAAATAATCCATGTGATAATGAGTTAAAGGAAGGAGAGAAGAATAAATCATCGCTTTCCCAAACACACTTCATGTCTCTTAGCGTAAACTGTTGGTCCAACTTATTTCTTTTCTACCTAATTCTTCCTGGGAAACCGAATCTCTTTGCAAAGTGTGGCTTTACCGTCCTCGTCCTTTGAATCTGAGGTTAGGATTGTTCAGCTTGCTTTATCTTTGAGGACAAATGCCTGTTTCAGATGCCTGTATCACACATGAAATGGCACAAACCTAAATAATCTGATAGAAGCTCATCTGCTTCTTCCTGGGCTCTTGCAAAGGTCACTTTAATTGCTTATTTTTTACTTCTTTAACATCGTATGTTGTGTCAGATTAGCCTCTGAGCGTCACAGCCCATCTCAGTTCCACTGTGCACTCCTTCAGCACAACAGCAGCTTTGCGTGTCTTTGAAAAGTTTTATTTCAAGTACTCTGTGGTTCTTTGAACCAAAGCCTTAACTGCAGGGTTTGTAATCCCTTTTGGTGTTTCAGCACCTGGTACCCTTCTGATGTTGCAGAAAGGCCATCTCTTCAGCCAGTGATTCTGTCCTTTTGCACAAAGAGCTGCATTGGTTTCTTTCCAAGAGCTTGAGTGCCTTGCCTAATTAAAATAAAACAAAAAACCCCAGCCCCACCCAGCTGTACTCTTCACTTACGCTTTCACCGAGAAACAGAAATGGGTACGGGCACAGCCGTGGAGTGCTGCGTGTCTGTAGCAGTGGGAAGTCTCACTCTGGACTTTAAGCCACAGCTCAGAGAAAAAGACAAACCTGTTTGCTCCCAGAAAACTCAGTGGATGGGCGGGGCCGCGGTTACCATCTAATCTGTGAACTTTCTGAGAACTGAAGTCTGGCTACAGGTCTTAGAAACTGGCGGTTCTGCAAGGGCCATCGCGTTGGTTGACACGAGCCCCTCTGTGTTTCCCAGGGCTCTCTGTTAACAGGGGCCTCGACACTACACCCCAAGCTCACGTACAACCATTTACTCCTCCAAATACTAGGCAAAAAATCTGCTCTGTTCTATTCTGCACTGTGTGACACTGCAGTGATGGGGGGACACGGACAGGATAGGTTTTTGCAGCTAACACGTTTGCAGAGTTTGGTTAATTTCTCCTGCCCTTTGAGACTGACCTTCAGCTGGACACTGGTAGGAACAGGAGCTCAGGCAGTTCAGCTCCTCATTCCCAGTGCCACACTCAGCACATTGAACAAGACCAGTACAACCGACACAACAGGTTGGCTCTGTGATGCTGTCTGGCAAGCTTGTTGCTTCAGCAGAAATGTTAGGAGTTTCCCGACTGGATTTGTGAAGAACGGCTTGGGGTTTTTTCATCTCTGGAGTATTACTGGAACTTACCGTCAGTCTGGAGGCCTCAGCTCCCACTAGAAGCCAGCTCTGAGTTCTTCAGAAAGGGATGACTTGTGCTTGCCAGGAAAGCCTGCTGATTTGCACGATCAGTTTTCCAGCTCTGACTTAAAGGCCTGTGACCCAAGGGACGCTTCCTACTGTTTTGTGCCATGTTCCCATCTTGGTTGTACTCCGGGGCGGTGTGTGATGATAGCGTAGAGAAGCCTTTTCTCAACAGCCCGCTGGCACAGGTCTTACCCGTCCGTGGACGGCTCTGAGTCACGCTCTGCTCCTGCTCCATTCACTCCGCCTCCTTTTTTATTCCCTGGAACTCAGCCACAAGCAGTATTCCCGCAAGGTGCAGGAGCGCTGACTGCTGCTGCTGGGCTCTTCCCTCCAGGGTTTTCTGCTTAGACCCCATCCTTCCTTGCCCAGGGCCTCAGAACATTATGGATGTCTGTGGCACTGGCTTCAGACTTCTGCCACAGTTTCTGAAGCCTGTTCTTGTAATTATTTTTAGCGCTGCTCACCTATCATCTGCATGGAAGTCCATGTTGTTTATCCCTTTGTCATAGCATCTGAAAGCCTTTAGTTCATCCTTCCATAGAAATCAAACCATTTGTGTCCCCCACCCTGTGTGGGTTCCTCTGGGGCAGGTACTAGCTGCAAGAGGAAAATAAGAGATGAGTGTAGTCCGTTATAAGAGGATTAAAGAACTTTTATCCTTCTGATAAAAGGTCAAGAGACTCCTGGGTCTCAGTTCACTCAAAGGCACCAAACAAGCCACTGGCCAAAAGCAGTAATTTGCAGATTTTCCGAAAGACTCGTCCTGCACTTGGCTGCTTCCAGCACAGTGCTGGTTTGGTTAGGGTGCCTGCTTGCAGGGCGCACGGGTGCTGTTAGGAAAGTAACACAAGCAAGATACAGCCCTCCCTGTCTGCAGACATGCTGTCTGCTTTTTTAAGGTGGTGCTAGTCCTGAATAATCGCTGGGGTGCAGCAAATCTAAATTCAGAAAAGTCAGGGGGGAATCTGGGAGCATGGAGGATGAACACCAGATTCTAGCACCTCAGTAAGGCCGGAGGTGGCAGTGTTGGATGAGCCCTAAAACCCAACTACGAGCAAAAGGGACGTTGCCAGTCCTTAGCAGAGGTGTAGAGGTTTTCCTGAGCACAAAGGGAGAAGATGCAGGTCTTACAGAGGATGTAGTTCCACTAACAGTCTTAACATGTTTTTCTCTGGGGGCTTGAGTTTGACCAGTTGGGTCTTCCATATGTTGTCCTTCATTTGTACACATCTGAAAGATCTGATCAATGGACTTCATCTGCTCCTGCTCTTCCCGCACGCCTCAGGAAGGGCAGGGAGCAGAAAAGGGAGGAGGTAAGCGGGTCGTATGCAAAAAACCCTTTAGTCAGCACCCGAATATTGTGAAATAGCAAAAGTGACTTGACAACATAGCTCTGGGAACCAATCGTACTGTGATGGCAGGGAGGCCCCAGCAGTGCAAACACTTCACACAAAGCCTTGTTTGAGCAATGCCAACAGAAGCTGCAGCAATGCTGAGACTCTGCTGTGTAAGTAACGTAACCTGGGAGGCTTCTCTGCTAACACATAAAATCATTGTGAATGGATCAACTGAGGTCTCAGATTGGTTACCAGGATTCATACTTTGGCAATTACACTAGTATTTATTGGTGCACAGTAATTCCAGTAGGTAAGAATCTGCCTGTTTATGTGCAAAGATGAGTTTACTCCATCTGGAAAGTTCAGAAATATCCTTTCATATGTTCTTTGGTTATACCACCAAGCCATAAAATTATACCACACACTTTAATAAACTTGTAATTTATTTTAAAAACATCTGAAGATGTCTGCAGTGGAAGTGTGCTTTACTGGTCACTGATAGGCAGCAGGACACACTGGGATTACTTTCTGTAAATCTCCAACTTGGCAACTGGAGATCACTTGTGCAAGTTAAACCCAGACAAACCCCAAGCCCCCAGTGCTGGCTGAGGCTGGCGCAGCCTTTTTAACGTCACTGGGCACCGGTGGAATCCTCGGTGAACCTGGGTGAGTAATGACCGCACCTCTGTTCTTCCACTACTCATCTAATATTTACTTTTTGTCTGAAAATAATGTAGCTTCAACCTTGAGGTGCCTCCTGCTGCTCAGGACAGTATCAGGACAATCCTGGACGGCCCAGGCAAGCTTTCATTATTTCCACCATTTATAATGTCTTGTTCTGAGCAGGTGAGCATGGATCCCACGCAGTGTGGTTTTGGCTTCAGTCAGTGATTTGCCCTTTTGCTTTTCTTTTGATGTGTGATTAGGGGCAGCTGGGACACTTCAGAAAGGTGGATTTCCACTGTCACGGAACCTCAGGCAGCACAGGCACAGCGCAGTCGGCTGCTTTCTGTGTCCCGGTGGCAGCCTCCCACGCCCGCCAGAGGCCGCGGGCAGGGACGTATTCACCGCCAGCCCCCGGCTGAAGCTCCCGAGTGCCGCTCCTGTGCTCTTTCCATCCCCGCAGACTTCACCCAGCCGTCGATGATGCTCGCTTCCAGCTTGCGCACCGCTGTGACGGACGGGGGGTCGGCTGGATTGCGTCCTCTAGAGAAAGCAGAGCAGCGTGAGCTAGGAGCTCCTGGCCTCTTGCACAGGGAAAGCCAAGCAGGGAACTGGACACAGATCGTATCTTTTGTACTTATATTTATGCCCTGGAAAACAAATTGCAGCGTTGCACCCCCCCGGGGGCTGGGAGGAGCCTCGAGAGCCCTGAGCTCTCCCTCTCATCAGCGGCTGCTGCTCCCTCTGCTCTGGGCTGGTGGCTAATGCGACGAGATTCTGGACTACTTCACGTACCTGATCTCTCCAGGCTATCGCACACTTGTGCCGGTCCCTGGGCAAGAATGTGTTCTAATGAACGGGTGTGAGCTTAGTGCCCCATTCCGCAGAGGCTGGCTTCCCTGAGGCTGCAGGAGCCCCGTACGGGGGAAGAGGCTGGCTCTCCCAGTCTGGCTGCGGCAGGCTGGCAGCCAGCGTTCTTCCAGTGAAGTATCTCCGGGTTCTCTGGGCTGTGGCTAGCTAAGATCAAACACCCAGAGGAGGAGGATTTTATCAGCCAAAGGAAAGTTCAGTTCTTACCGGAGATCGAGGTGATGAGCGCCTCCTTTAATGGTCAATGCAATTAGAGAAGGACTGAGGCTGCTATTAATCTGGAAGGAGAAGGAGCAGAGACAAACAAGTTACTGGGCAGAACTGGACGAGAGTTAAGAAAAAAGGGAGATAAGCTGGGCGGGACTGGGGAAAAGCAAGGGAAGATGTCCTTGGTACGGCTGATATTGTGCCTGGCTAACAGTGCTGATGAGCTGAATCATCTCTCAGACGAAGCGAAGGCTTCCCCCAAGATGAAAACCGTCAGCCTGCTCTGGTGCAGGTGGGTTGAAGTAACCGGCTCCTTTGGGCTCGTGCACCCTGAGCAGCTGGGGGTGCCAAGCCAGCCTACACCAAGGAACCCTGCATTACCAGCAGCACCTCAACTTACTTGGAATCTAGTTCTGGGTCATTTTTGGTTTTAAATTTTAAACTAGAGCTCTGCCACCACTGGAGCTTTGTTGAACCTAAGCCCAAATACGCCCTGGTTCAAGCTGCTGCTCACAGCAGCCGCTGGGTCTCATGAAGTGTGCTGAGCCTGGAGACAAGAGCACTCGGCTGTCAGCACCGAGACAAAGTCTCGACCCAGAAACATGACGGGTTGTGATTCAGACCCGAGGTGCTGGGTAAGGAGGCCCCTCCTGGGTCTGCACCGGTGTTCCTGGCTGATGGACGCCAGCAGCGTGTCCATCGTTAATGTCCTGAGGCTCCTGAACGGTTCAGCACAGAACAGCTGCTTGCAGAAACTCAAAGGGGCTAAAGATCAATCGCTGGTGCTGCTCTGAAAGAGGGAGGGGGTGGTGCATCACCTGGAAAGGCTGTGCTCTGTGCTGGGTGTGCTTACCCCACCTCCAGCCCACGGGTCCAAGTCTCCATTTGAAAAAATGATGTTGCTTGCGCTTTTGAGGTCTGAAATTCAAAGATAACATTAGAGAGGCCTCCTTCCTGCCCAGTTATACCCAAACGTGCTTGGCTACTGCAGCAAACATGGCCAAGAACAGAAAACAGAATAAAACAAATTCTTGGCAGTTTTTAGGTTTCCCACGTCTTTCTCAAGGAGGCACAGAAAGGTCCGTTTAGCTCAAGTCATCGCCAGGCTGTGCCTTTCTGCCAGGACTTGTTAGTGCATTGTGCCCGTCCCCAGGGAGCTCAGCTGGGCAGGGGGCAGACAGCCTCCGGGTAAAGCAACGGGACGAGCCGGCAGCACAGCTCACCTCCTCCCCAAAAGTTTGTCCGCAGCCATTGTGCTCGCGGCCTCACGTGCCACTTGCTCTGACAGTACCGCTCTCGCATGGCCTCTGTGAAGGGCATCTCGGGGAACATGTCAGTCACGTTGTTGCTGTTGAAAGTTAAGTTGATCTCGGTGCAAACCTAAGAGAGGTGTAAGAGCTGTCGTGAGGCAGGAGGATAACCAGGGCAGCAGCTCAAACCCGTTGGCGTCTCCAACACCTCACCTGGTAGTCCCAGGCCTCCGCATCTGAGCCCACGCCGCAGCCCGTGGGGTCGGCACAGGAGCGGTACAGCTGATAAATGTCGTAACACTGTGCCGAGCCGGAGGAGTTGTAAAACACCCCTGCAAGATGGAAACACAGCACGAGTTGTCAGAACCTCTCCACTGTCTCACCCACCGCCTCCTGCACGAGCCTCATGGCTGAGACCAAGCCGAGGGGCAGCTGTCCCAGGCAGGCAAGCGGGTAAGGCTGGGGCACCAGCACCCCGTTACCCTCCCAACTTGATGCTGAAGCTTTCACGCAGTCTCAAGCCTGGCAGCACGATATCCTAGACTTCTACTGTATCCAGAGGGAAGAAGAGGCTCCCAAGTGCTCGCTGCTGTCTCTGCTCGCACCAAAAGCCAAGTGACTGGCTTACCCGTCCCCAGGAGAGCCCCAGCCTCCAGCCCCCAATGCACCCAGGCACAGGCTGGGGACAGGACGTTAGCTGTGACGGGGGCACAACTGCTGAGACCCTCCCATCCCCCCCCCCGAAAGCAGCTGTCATCTGAAAGCATCAAATTCAGCCCGCGGGCCAAGGGCGGCACGTCACAGGCAGGATTTTGTTTGACTGTTGTTCCACTGGGGAAAGACGGCGTGTGCAGGCTTGCCCGGATGAAAGAGCGCCTGACCCGGCAGCGCAGCGAAGCGTAGCTGGGAGCTGCTGAAGAACGAGCTGCCCTTTGTGCGGATGGGAGTTACCAGATAGCGAGGAGGAGGAATGTGGCTGCGCCAGTGGCCATCCACTGCTGCCCACAGGCAAAGCCCACAAACACTGGGGGTTTGTGCACCAACAGCTCTGCACGGCACGCACCGCTCTGCGCCTGCACAGCGCCGGGCAGCGGCCCCCGAGGAGGACAGCTGCTGCCGCTCCTGCCTTTCGGCCGGGCCCCTGGCGTGGGCAGCACAGCCCCAGCTCCCTCCAAGCGTGAACGCCCCGGTTCGGCTGCAGAGGATTGCCCAGGAGATGCACTGAGTGTCTGCAGCAGAGTCTCGGGGCTGCTCCAGGGCTCTGCGCCTTTCAGAGCAATGCTGCTGGGCTCGCAGGCCAGCGCGGCGAGGCTCGCGTCGGACACCTACCTGGAGAAACTCCTGGAAGGGCTCAGCAGCCTCCGCTTGCAGAGCGCGCTGTGCGACGTGACGCTGGAGGCAGAAGGGGTTTGCTTTCCAGCCCACAAGATCATTTTAGCATCAGCAAGTAATTACTGCAAGATCCTGTTTATTGGGAACGTGACAAGAGCGGGGAGCCCAGATGGGAACGTCCGGCTGAAAGCCGTCAGCGCTGCCGGGCTGAGGAACGTTCTCAACTTCATTTACTCCAACAAACTAGAGCTCTCGTTACAGAATATCGAGGAGACCTTCAAAGCTGCAGAAACCCTCCTGGTTCGGGAGGTGATCAAGCTGTGCTTTCGCTTTCTGGAGGGTTGCCTAAACTGTGAGAACTGCATGGATGTTCTCACCATCGCTCAAAAACTCGGCCCAGCAGAGTTGAAACAGAAAGCCATTTGCTATGCAGGGCAGCACTGCAAGCAGATCCTGGCGGATCCTCAGTGCTTGAAAGACCTGGATCGAGGAACCCTCTGTGAAATTTTAGACAGGACCAACATTGAGGGATGCAGCGAGCTGGAGCTGTTCAGAGCCGCTGTGAGCTGGCTGCAGCACGACCGTGTGCGGCTGAAAGATGCGGCAGATATTTTAAAGCGCATAAGATTTCCTCTCATTCCTTTGCAGGACCTGCAGAGATGTGTCCAAGAAATGCCTCTTATGAGGCTGGACTCTGGCTGCCACAGGTACCTGCAGGAAGCTCTGAATTACCACTCCCAGCCGTACGCTCAGCCAGTCCTGCAGACCTGGAGCACGAGCCCCCGCTCCGGGTCCGTGGTGCTGCTTGTTGCTGGTGGCAGAACCGCTGACAACTGTGTGTGCAGAGAGATGTGGGCTGCAGAGCCCAGCTGTGGCGCCTGGCACAAGGTTGGGGACCTCTGTGTGCCAGTGTACAACCACTGTGTCACCGTCGTCAATGACTTTCTCTTTGTCATCGGGGGACAGAACAAATTTGATCCCACGGGAAAGCAGCCATCAAATGAGGTAAGACACAAGAAACCTTTAGCCTTGGAAAAGTGGCTGAGGAAGGAAGGGACGGAGGGAAGGAGTCATTCCTCTTGCCCACCACAGATCTCCTGCCTCTACATATTTCTTAGTGTTCAGTGCAGTACTGCTCCCAAACTCTCTGGGAAGCGATCAGGCTCTGCCCTGGTCTCACCTTGCTCCTACTGTAAATCTCGTCCTAATTTGTACCCAACTTCCCCAGCGCAGGTTCAGCCAGGTCCACAGCACTCAACAGCAACCCCACAAATGCTACNTCGTGTTGAGCTTCTCATCACCCAACACCCCCAAGTCCTTCTCCTCAGAGCTGCTCTCTGTCCTTTCTCCCCCAGCCTGTGTCTGTGCTGGGGGTTGCCTCGACCCAGGTGCAGGACCTTGCCCTTGCCCTTGTTGAACTCCATGAGGTTTGCACGGTCCCACCTCTCCAGCCTGCCCAGGTCCCTCTGGATGCCATCCCTTCCCTCCAGCGTGTCCCCACACCACACAGCTTGGTGTCATCAGCAAACTTGCTGAGGGTGCACTCCATCCCACTGCCCATGTCTGCCACAAAGGTGTTAAACACACTGGTCCCAGTACTGACCCCTGCGGAACACCACTTGTCACCGGTCTCCTTTCTGACCAGGACTGACCAAACGAGCTTGGGGAGGTATTTACTGCTGAACAGGATGTGAGTGGGAGCCCAGCCTTAGCAGAGGTGCTGTGCCCCGGTGCTGATGCCACCAGGGATGAAGGGGGGGGAAGGCACTCCTGCCTTCTTCCTGGGCAAGAGCAGCAGACAAAGCTCAGCTGCTGTCTTTAGTATACACTTGAACAGCAGCAGAGATGCAAAACACACTTGTTTAAATCTCACTGAAACAGTTTTCAGCAGATACACGCTAGCTGCTGTTTGAAACAAAGGTGTTTCATCAAGCCAATGCATTTCACCTCCTGCTTGCTGCACGCTCAGAGCACAACCGGTTCCCAGACCCCCCCAGAAAGGCCATAACCGAGCCTCCAGCTCTGCTGGGGATGTATTGCTCTACCAGCTGCCGGGCACTGGGAGTTGAGCCTGTTCAGGTCTGAATGTAAAACCTTCCGCAGCCCAGGGAAAACATTTATCAGCTCTTGAAGCCAGACGAGATGCAAGCCAGCCGCCCACCTTCTACTAACCATCATCCATCTGCTGTAATCCTAGGTTTTTCGATTTGACCCCCGCAACGCTTCCTGGCTCCAGGTTGCCAGCATGCTGGAGAGGCGGACGCGCTTCCACGTGGATGTACTGTCTGATCGCATCTTTGCCGTGGGTGGTGGGACGCTGCTGGGGACCCTCACCCGCACCGTGGAATTGTACCAGCCCGCTGACAACAAGTGGGAGTTCGTAGCTCCTTTCCCCGTGCCTGTTGCTGACCACGCAGGCACAACCCACAAGGGAATCCTCTATATTTCAGGTGACAGCTAGCAGCAAGCAGCATATTTTCATATAGCTCCATTAACTTTTGCTGGTATCTTAATGTCACAGTCTAAGTCTGCACCCACACCAGTAACACCCACAGCCCCAGTGCCCCTTTCCTGCTGTCCTAGCACAGCCTCACTGCCCTCCTGAATGGCAGTTCTTTTCTTTCCAAGACATTACAGACGACATCATCTGCTGGCAATTTACAGCCCTGCTCTCCTCTGACCTTGCAATCCTGGCTAAATCCCAAAGCTTTGCTGTCTGGAAGGGTAAACCAGGAGCAGGGCTGCCAGAGTGTTGGGGGTGGGATTAAACCTTGGTATTAAATCTGAATGGAAGGCGCGGGACTCGCCCTACCGCACCGCTTTGTTCGTCTGCACAAAAAGGTAAAATGCAGACTCACCGTCTCACCCACTGAGCCTGCACGGCTCTTGCCCTGCAAGGGAACCTCAGTCTCTACAGGGGTTTCTGGTAGATGGTGCAGGATGTTTAACAAGGAAGCAGCATGGGTTTGCACACTTCAGGAAACTGTTGTAGGATATTTAGCTCTTGTAGCTACTAATCTGGGCTTGAAATCTTTGGTTTGTCCTAGGAAAAGCACTGTGTCGTTTGTGCTACTGCCTCTGCAGTCAGAAGTCCTGTGCCCGGCTGCCGTGGCTGCAGGCTCCCTGCTCCGTAAACCAGTTAGGGCCAGCCAGGCGCACTGGTACAGATCATCTCCAGTGGCACAGTCACAGTGAAGGGCACTTCCCTGCGACGGACTGTGTGCCCGAGGCCCCAAGGCCAGAGAAGGCAGCGGACAGGCTGTCCTGCCCCGACGTGTGCCCACTGGCAGCAGGGCTCCTGCACGGGCAGCGCGCTGTCTGGAAAGGAGGGATAACGGTTCAGCTGGGAGAACGGCTGAGGCTTAGCTTCAAGTCCCTGCTTTGACTCAGCTGTCCCGGGGTGCCACAAGCAGCTCATTTAACCTCTGTTGGTCTCGATTCCTACCAGAGAGCAAGGACAAAATTGCCTCACAGAGCTTCAAACACACCACAGTGACCTAGGCTGGATAACACTGTACCCCTCGGGTACGAAATCTCACCTACCTACAGCATTCGCTTTCTTCTAAACTAGCAGGGTAACTGCAGGTTTCATTGGGCCAGCCCACAGCCCCGGCCAAGAAAACTGAAAAATTAAGAGCATTACTTCGATACAAGATTTAAAGACAAGCTCCACGCAGACAGCGTCCACGCACAGAAAGCATCGAAGCCTGTGTGAGCTGGGGCGTATGGCCAGCCTGAAACATCATCCTCCCTGTTTGCAAAGACCCTCTGCAGGCTGGGACGCAGCAGGCAGGCAGCTGCAGGCATTCACCCTTCCCACAGCAGCACCTTCTTTCTGCAAGGGGCTTTTTACAATGCACCCCTGAAATACACAATTGAGCACCTAATCAAGAAAAAACAGTTGACAACGGCACGGCAGATTGGCTCTGACCTTCTGTCGAAGATCCAAAGTTCAAAGAGGTTTGAATGTGTTTTTTTCAAACCACCACTGCACATGCTGGAAGCAGATTCCCTATTTAAAGCTGTTCCTGGTTACTCCTGAAAAAAAAAATCTTTTGTGGAAAATTATTTACAGAAAAAGCTGCAACTGGTTTGTTGTTTGGTTTTTGTTGTTTTTTTTTTTTCTCTTTAAAATACCAAAGCAGCTCAGGTTTTAAATTTCACACCACATCGGCTCTGCAGAATGAAATTTTAAACCTGAGCTTGATAGGTATTTTAAAGAGGAAAAAAAAAACCCCAGCTTTGCTAATGTTTGTAGAAGGCTTGCTGGATGTTAGAGAGGATGACGGATAGATTTTCAAGACTTCTGCTCTCCTTCTAGGGGGCTTCTCTGGGGGTAAAACCTTACGAGACACTTACAGCTACCTCCCTCGCCTCCGACGCTGGATCGGCAACAGTGCCATGGCTTTCGCTCGCTGTGATCACGGGATGGCCGCAGTCAGGGACAGGATCTTTT
Source organism: Syrrhaptes paradoxus (assembly GCA_013400615.1). NCBI lineage: Eukaryota > Metazoa > Chordata > Aves > Pterocliformes > Pteroclidae > Syrrhaptes > Syrrhaptes paradoxus. Next base: position 68,262 of record VZTO01005370.1, on the reverse strand, counting down.
GCATTGGAGGAAGGACACTAAAAGGAGTAAGTTCATTTGCCCTTATAATCCCAGATCTGACCCCAAATGGGGTCTCTGTATTGCTAGGCTCTGACTGCTTTATTCCAACAGGTTACCCAGTAACTTCAATATTTTTGGTCTCTTAGTGGACTGGCACAGTTGCAAGCCAGGCCAATAAGCTTAGGAAATGTCCCTGCAGCCATGACAATCACCTGCGTTAGAGGCCGCCCTGCTGTCACACCCTATTTGTTCACAAAGGCCGTTTAAAGCATTTTTTAAAATAGAGAAAACCTGTGGTGGAGATGCAGCCTGCTAACGCAGGAAAACCCCAGCGTGCAGCTGCTCAGGTACCCGCCCCAAACTCCCTGACCCCCCGGTCCTCCCTGCTGGGGCTGAGGGGGCGAAACACCAGGAGATGGGAAGAGGAACGGTCTGCGGGGAGGAGACTGGCCTGGATTTTAGGAAAGATGGGCTCAGGCCCTGAAAGACAAATGAAGTCTCTTCAAACCTGCATTTCCCATCTCTGAAAGAGGAGGGAACGCTGTGCCCAGCCTTCTGGGGAGGGCAAGCTGGGACGGGACCTGACAGGGGCCGACAGGCTCACCCCAGGAGAATCCCATTCCCTGAAGCCAGAAGAACTGAGCTTCCAAACATCACCCAGCAATTCCCACCTGAAAGGGTAGAGACTCAGGGCCTGGCCCCATCTTACCATGATGGGTGTGTTTCTTCTGAAGGGATGAGGGTGTCTCAGAGTAAATCGCTCACTGAGGAAGGGGCAGAAATCTACCAAGAGAAACTGCACATCAAGGCTAACATCAAGTTCCATCAAATGACACAAATTCAGTTACTGTCCCCAATTCAATGCAATACAGCCCTCCTTAGATGAGTNGTCTGTCCTGTGCTGAGGACCCCAGAGCTGGGGGCAGCACCCCAGGGGGGGTCTCACCTCCCTCTCCCTGTTGGCCACCCCTTTGTTAATGCAGCCCGGGACATCACTGGCCTTCTGGGCTGCAAGCGCACGCACTGCTGGCTCATGTCCAGCTTCTTGTCCACCAGGACCCCCAAGTCCCTCTCCGCAGGGCTGCTCTCAAGTTCTTCTCCCAGTCTGTACCAGTACCTGGGATTGCCCCGGCCCAAACACAACACCCTGCACTTGGCTTTGTTGAACCTCATGAGGTTCTCGTGGGCCCACTGCTCCAGCCTGTCCAGGTCCCTCTGGATGCCATCCCTTCCCTCTCTTGTATCGCCTGCAGTGATTTCCTTTGTAATACGTTAAACGTCTGGAGAGCAGGCAGCACTCTGCTGTGCCAGCTCCAGCAGGTCCCTGCGGCACCTCCTCAGCTCACTCCTCTGATTTCCCAAGAACAAAGCTCCCTTAAAGCCGTGCCATTCTGCTATTTTATCCAGTTGCTTTTGAGGCTTATTTTGTAAATTTAGATTCAAAATCTGGCACCTTGAGCCCCATGGTATTCAAACAGATGCTGAGACGCTGGTTGCCTTTATTGGGAACCAGGGGAGCCTGATGTGACCGCGATGCCCACCCAAGGCACGATACGTAGGTGAGTGTTGGTCTGGTTCTTTGCAGGAGGACGAATGGATCGAAGTCAACGAGACGGAGTATTATTGTCCTGTAAGCAATCAGTGGACAACGCTAACACTGTCCCCGTTCAGCTGCTGCCAGTTCAGCATCACATCCCACGAGTCGACGCTCTACCTCGCAGGAGGTGCGTCGCTGCGGCACATGCAGAAAGAAGACAGTGTTTTCCTGTACGAGACAGAGGGGCGGATATGGAAGAAAGCCAGTCCCCTGCCTAAAGCTCTGGTGGATCATGCCTCTTGCATGATTAAACTGTTCCAAGTGAATGCAGCTGGCGAGGTGGGGAGAGGCACGAAGTGCTCCCCTGCGAGCAGGAGGAAGAAATCTACCCTCAGCTTGTCCATCACAAAGAAACCAGAGTCCCCCTCTGCCTCAGAAAAGAAGTAGGATATGAATACTTAGAGCAGATCTGGCAGTGTTTGCCAAGACATTAGTATTTTAACAACTCTTCCAGTTCCAGCCAAGCATCTTTAGCAGTGATTTGGAATCGGTATGTTTCTGACTTGCTGCTATGCCTAATTTGCTGCTATGGTGACATGCATAATTTGAAAAAAAAAAAAAGAAAATTGGTTCCCAATCCTACTAAGCTGTATTAAACCCATAAGAATTCCTTAAATCCATTTTTTGTCATTCAGAATCTGTTTTTCTGAATAATAACCAATGTAGGACTTATTTTTAATGAGCAACTTTTAAGATTTAATGAGGAAGTCTCAAAAGAGCTTTGATTCTATTTCTAATAATTTCCTTACAAACACTCCTGGCTAACAAATGAAGCACTCACAGAGATAAATATACACCATGTATTTAAGACTGTCTTGCCACTGGATTAAGACTGTAGGGTACTGCGATGACAACCCTGTCCTCAAAAGCAGACCAGAAAACTCCCTTCGTTGAACACGCATTGAACCTGTGACTGCTTGAGCCAGAGTCTGGGTAAACTTTTAGGAAAGAACCAAGTACACAGACAGTCAACAGGCTCAGGGTCTGCAATGGCTGAAAAACCCAATGATGATAAGTTTGGAAAGGTGAGAGAATGAACCGATGGGCGACAATGGGACATCCCGACGGACAACGCCACTATGGGGCAAAACGTCCCAGTGGGAGATGGGAGTTGTGGAGACACAACGCCACAGCAACTCTACTTACATGTGCTTCTAAAAAATAGAGTGTTAAATAAAAGACCAAACTGATACTATTAACTCACCAACAAGAGCAGCCAGGCCTTGAATTGGGTCTCTGTGGGCAAGGATTTGTTCACAGCCGACCTGGATGAGACACATTACAGGCAAATTACAGACAGGAGAGTTAACAGGCTCTGCTCCACGGAATGGCTAAGCTGGAAGATTGATTAAAAATCATCACTTACACATTTCATGGTTCATCAGCTTTCCAAGGGCCCGGGTTTTGGGTTTTTTTCTCTCCCTTCTGGCAACCAAAGTGCATAAACCCAGGGAGACAGGGCTAGGGCAGTTTCCTTACTAAGCTGAGCAGCTGTGCAGAGACCACAGTGATACCTGACAGTTCCTTCCTACAATCAGAATATTTTAACGCCCTTCTCAAGGTGGGGGACGGGGGCAGAATAATTATTTCCATTTTAAATTGAGGGTTAAACACACCCTAGAAGGGAACTGGATGCCCACAGACAGCATTTGCTGAGTCCCGGCACAGCGTAGCCCGTACGCCCTCTTGCACAGCCTGCACTTAGCTCCAGGTGGGACCCCAGCGACCAGCGCCACAAGGCCAGGGGCAAATGAAGTCCTGTTGGCGTGGGGTGCTGGAGGGACCCGCCAGCAGCAGCACAAGGCTGGCCACACACCAGAAGGAAACAAGAATTGCAGCAGCAACTGGGGATCTGGGATCAAAGCTGGGACCTTTCAAAAGCAGCGGGGGTCTAAGGAGCCTCTGTAACCCCCGGAGATCCAGGCCCCTTTCCGACACTTTGCCATCTGCGTCTCTCTTGGCAGTGGACCGCTCTCCCAGGCCCCACAGCAGCAGACATTTCTCTGCGTTACGCTCAGAGGTGTGTCATCTTACTGGGTGACATGCAGAAAGGGGTCTATTTTCAGATCTCCATCCCTACCCACCAAGAAAAACAGATCTATGGAAGTGTGCTGAGGTGGGATAGAAAAAAACTGTTTTTTTTTTTTAAACACTACAGGTTTGTAGTGTTTAAAAACCGAAGTCAACAAGCTTGCAGAGGCTTTAGTGCTTAAGGTAAAGCCAGAGCAGGGCAGGAGTGGCCCTAGCAAACCCTCCCGCTGAGCCTTACAGCGGCGCATGTCAAACACGGTGCTCACCGTCACAGAGACGTTCAAGCTGTGTACATTCACTGTCAGAGCGGAAGGGCTGCAACAGCCACCACTACCTCCCCGTCACCATCACCCACGCGGTGCAGCCCCCTGCACTCCGGTCACCGAGGCACACACGAGAAACCAGGTGCTGGTACCCACCTTCACTGGATTGGCAGGGAGGTGACCCATGAAATCAGTTTTGTAAGGGTAGTCCATCATGGCCATCATGGTGAAGGCGTTTCTAGCAAACCCAAAAAGCTGGTAAACATCCTCCTTGTTAGAGAGCTTATTGCATGTGGCCATTTTCCTGCTGATTTCATCATAGGCTGCAGAAGGAAGGAAAATGAAAGACACAAACTTCAACAGAGGGAAATAATACCAGGCTTCGGCATCTTGTTTCACTCAGTAGTAAGGAGATGCCATAACACACAGATGAGGTTTCTAGCGAGAAGGACACATCACATCTAAAGTTACACAGACGTGTCTGGTCAGGCACAGCGTTCCTGTGCAGCTTCACAACCCCGCCTGGCCCACGGACCACGCTCTGCCCCACCCAGAGCCACTGACACCTCCCTGGGAGCAGCATCCAGCCAGACGAGCAGTCCTGGCTGGCACAGCCAGAAGAGGAGCTTGGTACCAGCCTGTCCTTGCCAGTGCCCTGCCTGGCTCCTGCCTCCTTGCCCCCACAGGCTACCTCCTGGGGTCTGCCATGCCTTGCAGGGCACTGTCCCCAGGCAAGCTCTCATGCAGGAGGGCAGGGTACAGCATACAGGTCGCAGTGGGATTCAACAGCCGGGAGAACTGGCAGGGAGGAGAAAAAAAAGACCTCCTTGTGAGCTGGGTGCATTTGCAGTAAGAACTGCCAAGGGAGAATAGTCCTCACAAAGTCACAAAGGACTCCCGAGACGTGCCTTCAAACTTCAGCGTGATGCAGAGAGGTCAGCTGGACTCGGGAAATCCATCTTTGAAGAGATTCCTTCAAGATGCCCTCATATACCTTTGCATTTCTACTGAGGAAAGCTGCTCCCTTCATTTTCATCCTCCACGTTCTGCAGTCCCAGTTCCCATCTGTCCTCACCCTCTCAGCAAGCCGGCCACCGGAGCCTGCCTGCCTTTACTTGGAAACTCGACCTGCCTCCGGATACTCACTTGAGAGCCAAATCCTGAAATATGCCCCACTGCAGAAATCGTGGCCCCAGGCAGACCTATTTAACAGGAACGTTTTTCCTGCTGTGACCCAAAGCTAAATGGGGTTTTGGACCCCAGCTCCTCTGGGGCAGCAGCCCCTGACGTGCAGCACCGCAGACCAAGCCAAGCCTCGAGACAGCCCAAGGACCCACCGGAGCTGTTCCAGCACCATGCAGGGCTCCCAGGAGACGATGCAGCAGCTCATGATTTCTGGTCTGGCCTACATGGGAGACACTGCAGAGATCTTCACCAGCCTCTGTCTTTGGCTTCACCTAACTGTCCAAGGTTGGAGATGAAAGAGACCGTGACAGCTGCCTCAGGACCTAGAAAGCCTTCCAAATATTTCTCATATACGGTCAGTGAGCCGAGCCACACAGTTGTCACACCCACCTGAACAGTTCTCAGCCGTGTGGGTGCTGAGGACAAGCATTTGATGAAACATTAGGCTTTACAAGCATACAATGTAGGTGTTTTGCATTGGTGGTGTTTTTGCACTTTGGCGCAGAAAAGACGGTTTCGTTAACACTGTGCAAGCTCCCACACAGATGCTTTCATTTTGGCATTGGCTGCTAGTTTTAACGCTAACTGAAACTGTTCATTAAATCAAAGTTCAACTGTGCAGGCAGAAAGAGGCGGCGAGGTGGGCATTTGCATTGATTTAGCTGAACCACTTGAAAATCTATCTAAAGCAAAACTGAACCAACTTTTCTCCGCACGGCTGGAACTGCTGCTGGCTGCCCCTGGGGAGCCGTCCCTGCGGCTCACTCTCCTTACCTCCACTCAGGCACAGATCCTTAATCTGCTGGAAGGATTTGCGGACGGCTGTGACGCAGCCTGGGCTGGACTTCTGAAAATCCTGAAAGGGCAGAAAAAACACGGGATTATGGTTGCGCAGAGGACGTACACGTGGAGGCTGCGCTGGTAAGAACCGTCAGAAGATGCACCCGCGGGTGCTGAGGGAGATGGCGGAAGTCATTGCTAGACCACTCTCCATCATCTTTGGCAAGTCGTGGGAAACAGGGGAGGTGCCTGAGGACTGGAGGAAAGTGAATGTCACACCAGTCTTCAAAAAGGGCAAGAAGGAGGACCCAGGTAACTATAGACCAGTCAGCC